>VZRN01006761.1:23511-89668 GCA_013397935.1 Dasyornis broadbenti | reverse complement strand
GCCGCTGCTGCGGGCCTGGGGCCGGGGCGCGCCGCCCCGGGGCCGGGCCGGGCCGACGGCAGCACGGCCGGGGGAACCAGGTAATGCCCTGCGGGCAGGGGCGGCTGGGCGGGACGGTGCCGTCTCTCGAGGGTGGCCGGAGTCACCTGTGGGGGCCCACAGGCGTCCGTAGCCTGCCGCCGCCCGCCCCGGCGTGTCTCGCAGGGCCGCCTGCGCTCCGCTGCGCGTCTCCCTGGTGCGGGTCCCGCCCGCGCTGCCCCTCTGTGCTGGCGGCCCGCCCGGGAAAGATTGTGCTTCTATGTCCTGGGATAAGGGGAGCGTGTGCTCTTCTCCCTCCTCTTCGTTCCTTTCCTGCCTGGTGTAAAGCGGAGAGGCTCTGAAACGGCCGGCGACGGTACAAAGGGCTGGTGAGTCCCCGGCCCGCCGCGGCGCTGACCAGTCTGCTCTCCGGGAGCGGTGATAGAGCTCCCGGCGCAGAGGTAGTTTACAACAGCAAGGGAAAAGTTACCAGTTCAGGTATCGAAGTCGTGTGTTCGGGCTTCTGGCTGCTTCAGAATCTGGGAGTTTATCTGACAAAGTTTGTGTTACCAGACTGCAGTGTTGAGCATCATCTTGACAAAGTCACTTGCGTGAAATGTAGAAGCTTTTTTTCTTACGGCTTGTGCGTAACCTTCAACCTATTGGAAATACTTCTGTTGTGGTAGTGTGGTCTATAAAGTGACAAGTCACAATAGTAATGGAAAACAAGTATGATGTATCAAAATAGGTTTCCATCAATGCTGTACAGCTCTAGCCCTTTAATCAAAACCTCATTTGCAGTGATATTCTGATTCCTGCCCCCTTTTCTAAACGCATAATTTAATTACGAAGATTATGTCATGGAACTTTGCTTTCAGATGCATATGAGGAGTGAATGTGCACCAGATTTTAGAGTAAGAAGTCGTTTCATGTTGTACAGAGTAATGAATTAACACCTGGGCAAACACTCATAAGAGGCTGATAAGCATTTCTGGAACTCTGTAGACTGCTGAGATTTTTTTTTTATGCAAGTTGCAACATAAATTTTGATTCAAATTATAAAACAAATTTTAAAAAGAAGTTTCTTCACAGTGGAGGGTGAAATGCTTCAGAGTTTTGGTAACTTAATGTGATTCTTCTGTGTAGAGTTCTTTACTGCCAGACTTGTGCAAGGTTGGTGATTTGAGGACAGAATAACTGGACTGATTAGACAATGCAGAACAGATCTGGGGAAGCTTTTAGTGGGTCACTTAGGTGCAGAGAAAATGCAGCTATTTCCTTAATGGAGAGGAGTTTACGTGGAGAGCATGAAGGAGCAGTGCAGTGTGTTACACTGACTTAGAACCAGAGCTGATGTTGCAAACCTGTCTAATGTAACTGCAGAGGGATATGGTGCAGAGTTATACAGCAATTACAGTAAGAATTGAAATTAATCACCTTCAAAATATCTTCTTAGAATAGTTTCTTCTGGTGTCTGGTATTCATTCTAACAGGTTTTTTTTTTTCTAAAAAGACCTACCCAAGGAATAGGAGTTTTGTAGAGAAAAAACCCTCTAATGTTACCAAAGAGACTTCATCTGTATGTTTGGTTTTTTTTTTTTTTAATTTAAAAAAAAAAGTCCTGGGCAAATATCATTGTAAAAATACCCCAGAAACCAAACAACTAAGTAAGGGTGTACTACTCCAACTTTTTTTTAAAGTTTCACGAAGTCCAGTGTCTGATTTATATACTTGGTAGCACTAGGAGGAATATGCCTAGGAATGTATGAAAGTTCTTAAGTGAATGCAAAAAGAGAGTTGAAATCTTAACAGGTGACCTGGCTAGTAGGAGAAAAAAGCACTGACCACTTGGAGCATCTTTGTGAGGTTATTTAGTACAGAAAAGATTGATTGAAACAGGAGCATCAGCAGCTGAATAAACAGGATATTACACAAGAATGGCGATGCCTTAGACTTTAAAATAACTGAATTTCATATAGACACTGAAGTCAAGGATTGTTAGTGGAATTTCTTGAGCAATAGTTTGTGCTTATACTTGCAAGTACTAGCACAGCCTCCTAGTGTGTATACTTTAATTCAAGCCTTTTCAAGTCACTTATGGAGAAAATGGAACTGAAAAAGGAATAAAATTCTTGAAAGTAATAAAGCATGCACACTTACAGTTACTAGTTTCAAACACTTTCAGACTTCTAACCACTGTGCAAACAATCTGAGAACTGAAAACTGGAGAACATAAATAGTTGTCACTTGCTCTGCAGCTTCACCTGAAATTGGTTTGAATTAAAGGTCTTTGGACAGCTGCTGATTCACTGTGTCAGTAACACCATCCTCATATTTTTACATTTTCAACTTTTTATCTTCAGCAAAGTTCAAGTGATGTGGCTGTCAGAGCCCTGCCTTAAGATACTTGTTTTATTCTCTCTCTTGTTTTAGTACTAAATGCATTGCTCTAATGCCAGTTACTACAAGCTACATTCAATTAGTTTCCTTTGTGCTGTGGATTGCAGAGCACTTTGTATTATGTATCCAGAGACTGGGAAAATGACAATAAAATTAAATGATGTTGCACTCACTTAAATTGATATTGAGTCTGGATAAACTTGGCATAGTTTTCAAAACTAGATTTGTTCAGTTGAAAATAATGTCCACCCTACTTCAGAGTGTGAAGGAATCCCTGGTGAAATAAACCAAAACAATCTGTCTGAAAATATGTTCATTGGTTTTCTTGGCACTTCTTGAGATTGGTCTTCTTATAACTGATTTTTGGTAATTAACATTTTTTCATTGCTGCATTTTTTTTCCAATGTAGATGCAAACTTCATATTGGTACTGCATAAAGAGCTTAAGTTACCTGTGGAAATTGTGGTTGTTGGTCGTTCTGGCTGATCTACATAAAGATACTGTCAGACTGAGTTAAAGGATTTCATAAGTTTTTAGTATCATGAAAAAATATCCTTTTTATGCCTAACTAGCAAAAAACCACAGAAAAACTCAAACAAAAAGCTCACATAAACGTTAATGCCTGTATACATTGTGTCCCTTAGACCAATTAATAGGAACCTTTCATGCAAGCTGTGGTGGTAGAAGGCATGCCCACATTGTTCACAGAATTGCAGAAAAGCTCTTTGATGGTAAGGATGTGAAATGGCCACGTGAAAACTGATGCAAATACAGTGCACCTCTACAGTGCAGTAGTCCTGTGGGATGTTATTTGATGCTCAAATCACAGTTCTCCATCAAGAAAGGCCATGTAATGAGTTTGCATAAACTTCTGATGTGTGTTGTTTTCAAAAAGGTGGAAAAGCACGATAGTCAGGCTATATTACTTACCTGGTCTGCAATTCAGTGTCATGTAGTGAGTATTTCATCTTGGTATAAAGTCTACCCAGAATCTGTAGTATTTACACATAGCAATGGTGCCTCTTTGAAGGAGAGCAAGCTTTTTTGAATTTCATAATTTACTATAAAATAATTATATATAAAATAATGATTTTGAAATAATTTCTTTTAATATTATCAAGTTGTGCTGTCTTTCTGTCACTGTTCAACTGTACACAGCAGCTGTTACATTGACAGAATGTTGCAGCCATGCCCTTACATTGCCAATGAGGTTGAATGGGGGAAGACAGTGGCTTAAGAGTGAGTATGCATGTTTTGGTTACACTAAATGCTAACTGATTAAATACTTGTGAGCAAACCTGGGAATACAGAGAACTCTCACGCCAGTAGAAGTAATCGTAATGCTCTTGATGTGGCGAACTGATGGTTCATACTAAGTCCAGGTACTGGAAATGAATTCTCTAGTTGGCGTTTATTGATTGATATTGAGTGCTTTGTCTTACAAATAATTAACTTGTTTAAGGATGAGGGCCTATTTAGTAATTCAATATTTCTTGAAACTTAATCTAGTGTATGTGAAGTTCATGCTCAAATCAGAATAAAGGTCAGATTGCTGGGTTTAGGAATATTTCAGGCCTATTGTTAATGTGTTGTAACTTTTTAGTATGCTGAACACCACAAGTTAGACACTTAGTAAGATTTTTTTTTTCATCATAAATGGGCATTCTTTTGTGAGTATTTGAATGATTGTATTTTTTACTTGCCTTAAATGACTACTTGATAGTATTTGTTTTCACAAAGCAGTGGGCAGGAGAGAGGGTGCATTTTGGGAAACAGGATGGGAGGAATTACAGGTGCCTTATTGATTGGTCCAGTTGTAGCTGAAGCCATGAATCGAGATCATTGTACCTACTCTGTTTTCTGGATCAACTGTTAACACCCACTTGTAAAAATACTTTTCACAGTGAAGTATCTCTTGTGTAATTTACCTTTATTTGCAGGCTTTTACCCGATGCATCCATTTTTAGTTTGAGTGAAAGACAAGGAATTCCTTAGCAAATGTAATCATTGAAATTGAGTAATGAGTCCCTTCTGCCTGCCTTTTCACAGAATAATAATTTGGTAGATTGATAGCACTGAGTTGTGCTTTATCCCATCTGCTTTCCCAGTGTGGCTGTGTGGTAGGGGCAGGGATGGGTTTTCCAGAACAGGCATACAGCAGGAGGTTTCTGATGATTACTTTTGGATAGCCCTTAATGTTTATAATGTGTGTTGCTGATACCTTTCTTCATCTTCGAGTGTAGGTATATAACAGTTTTGTGAGTGTAGTGTTTCAGGAACTGTCTCTGATACTAACTGAATTTTCTGGATTTATCTTTCTCAGTCAGAAGAGTTTGGAAGTTTACAGAATTTGTATCTAAAATTAGGGTCCAAACAACTAAAACAGTGATTGTAGAGTTGTAGATTATTGTATTTATTATTGTATTTATACCTATGTAGGTTATTGTATTTCTGCATATAAGACTGTTGTGTATGCTTATGAATGTTCTTAGGAGCCTTCACCAAAGACACTAGATTCTGTGTTCACCCCTATAATAATTGGTAGGGAGGGCAGAGAAAGGGAGCATTTTTTTCCAACAGCTGTATTTTTTTTGTTGCTGCTAAGTCAGCTTGGTATTAGAAACAATATTTTTAATAGAGGACAGGCTCTGCCTGCAAAGTTCCAATAAAAATAACTTTTTTTCTTCACAGAGAAGTGCTGGGTTTTTTGTTTTAATACTGTAGCTATGTATGTTCTGTGAGAAAGTCTTGTGTGTGCTATCACAGGGAGTGGGAAGTGGCAGTTCTGCAGCTGGCTTCTCACAGCCCTCTCCCACACTGAAGTGTGTACTCTGCCCTCTTTTCCTTCCTTTTTCTTAACATACTTACTGACATATTGAAATCACCTAATCTTTTCTGTTCTTGGGCAAAACTTTAAAACTGAGAATCTGTGGCATATAATACACTTATACACTGCACTGTGTATAAATTGTAGTGAATATTTGAAGTTACTTTATAAACAGTTTCTCATCTTGTAGAAAGTTGAGAACTAAATGCCAGTTAGAACTCCCTAATCAGGTAGTTATTAACAAAAAATTATATTATGTTGTGATAGCTTTTTTTCTGGGGTAAAAGGGGGAAGATAAGTTGGGGGATCATGTGATGGTGAATTAACATAGATAAGCTGCAGTGAAAATATTGGAAGGATTTGGAGCAATTACAGAATGGGGGGAAGTAGAGCTTGCATGTATGGAATGCAAACTGAACTGAAATGCTGCAGAAACTGAGGTGGAAAGGTTGCTTGTGTTATTACATAAACCAACGATAGTAGGTACTGTACATAGTCTTTCTAGATCTTTGCTTTAGGGAAACCTTTCAAGGTTTGTTTTATCTGACTTATTTTCTTATAAAAGTACTTTAGGATAGTGATTGACTTTTTCCGTGTCCTAGTAAAGCCTTGACTGTGTTGGACAGTAGTGACTCAAGTGATGAAAAGCAGTAGACTTGTTGGTGAGCTGCTTTAGCCCCGGTTCTTACAGACCTTTCCCTTTGTTAGTGTTTTGAGGTAAGGTAGGTACATCACTAGTGTTCTGTGTCATACTCCCGTAAATCCCTAGCCCTTGTTCCCAAACTTTCTAGGTGGTGAGACTTGCTGACAACTGCACTGCGCTTCTTACTGCTGTACATGTGGCTGAATCTGCTGGTGGATGAGAGAGGTTGTGTCTTTCCTGGCATGTGTAAAATTTGGAGAGGAAGAAGAACAGCTTGTCCAGAAAAAACTAGTTCTCCAGGTATCTCCCTCTACCACAGTCATAAGACTGCCGCTACTTTTCAGTGTTTTACCAGCAGTAATAAGAACTAGAAGGCATAACGTATTTTTGCACAAAGGACAGTGCAAAAAATAGAAATGATGCTTGGGAGAAGCCATTCAAGTTCCTACAAAACTGAAATGTCACACTATTTCTAAAAATACCGTACAGGTACTGTGATAATTCATTTTTAGAAATGTCGTTTAGACACTGAAAACAACTTGGGAATTTGCCTTCCATTTTTTAGCCCAGTGAAATGCTAGCAGAGGTGAGCAGAGATGATGATTTGCCTAGCAAGGATTTATGTCAAAAACAAACAAGCAATTGTATTTTTGACTATGTATCTTTATATCAACATTTCTACATAGACAATTAAAAGTTAGAGTATTGTGTTATGGAACATCATACAAAGTTCTAAATTAAGGCAATGTTTAGGATGATGCACTGGCATTTAGTAAAACTGAAGGCATCCAGGTTCTGTAGTCTCTTCAGAATTTCAACTATGTCCATTAGGAAATTAGAGAGTTTATAGTTTTGCTTAAGAAGTACTGCAGTATCACAGCAAGACCTTTCTTCATGTCAGTTGGAGCATTAATTGATGAGTTAGTGTTTGGGTTTTGGTTGTTTTAGGGTTTTTTTTTTTTTCCTCTGGAGCCATTGAGAGAAAAGTAGGTTTGTTTGACTTCTGCAAGGTGATCACTTTGATCTTTAAGATACTGGGTGCTGTTTTAAATGAAGTTCTATTTAATACATTTCTAGTAACTTGTCTTTAGGTCCATCTAGTAAGCTGGTCCTGAAGCGTACTGATGCATACTGTTTTCAAAGGATGTAGATATAAAGGAGGGAGGATTAACTAGTGATAACCTGTGTTATGGTTTCCATGATCTTCTTTAAACAAAGTTTTTTTCCAACTTAGCGATATTAATAGTAGGACCTAGGGTGTTTTTGTCCAAAGGAGTATCTCTGTGATTCACTTTCATTCTGACAAACAGTTTTACCTTAACTTTTTTTCCATTTTTTAAAGTAATTTTCCAGAATGCTATTTTCAGTGGGAAAGACTGCTCTGATTTTTACGTGCTCAAGGCTGTCCTTTTTTTTTCATGTTTTCTGTCACTGTAGATTCATAAGCATTTCTTCCTGTCCTTAAATGAGAATTTAGCATTCAGAAATAAAAACCAAACCTGTATGATATTAAATTGGCAGCTATTTGAAATAATGCAAAGCTATTAAAATTGCCAATACTTTTCCACAGGACAATCCTGTTAGTGTAAAAAACCCACCTCAGTCCCTACCCCCCTGCAAAAAACCATGACCAGAAAACAACAAAAAAACCTCCACCCCAAAACTCCCTTGGCTTTTCAAGACTGAAGTACAAATCTGAGTGTTTAATGACTGCCTGTACCTCATAAAAAAATCAAAGACACAAATATCATTGTTTTCCTCTAAATATCATAAATTCCAAACAGTTTTCTGGTAGGCCAAGATATCGTCAAGGAAGAGCTTTGGTTAGGATATTCTGAAGGCTTAATTTTCAAGAAGTTGACCTGTTCTGTGCTGTAGTTTCCTTTGGTTTTTGTTTTATTTCTTCTCTGAATTTCTTTAGTTTTGTGAATCTGAGGATAAAGACAGGCTATTTCTTAAATTTTTAATAATACCTTATGTATTTCTGTACTTTTATCAGAGTTCTGCAGCATCATTTATGGCTCTTGTTTTCTCTGAAGCTGTTTAAAGTTAAGTAGGAATTGGTGAAGCTCTGAGCCTTTTCATCAGAATTGCTTTAATTTAGTGTTCTTCTATATGTTGTCCTTGAACTTAGGGAAAAGTTACTCCTGCTCCTTTTACCCATTTAAACCAGAAGATTTCATATTCATACATATTCTTTAAATATTTAAGTTTTGGTTGTATTTTTTCAGTGTTCCAGCTGAAAAAGAAGCGTGAGGTAACTGGAGCTAACCTTGAAAATCTAACTTGTATATTTACAAAATTTGCTGTAATGAGGAAACATAGTAGCTCTGAGCCCAGTCAGTAGGCAAATAGTTAACTGTATTTATGGGCCCAAAAGTAGGCACAGAACCTCTACTGATGTGGTGCACTGAGCTTTTGGGACATATTAGTCAATTGTGAAATTATGAAGCCTTCACACAAGGTATTCAAGGGAGTTTTTGTTTTAACTGTGAATGTCCAAGACAGTGGCAAAATTTCCTTTATCTTTGGTGCTCACTTTGATTTGTTTTAAGAAGTTTTGTTATTACTGCAAATAACATAAGCTGTTTGCTTGCCAGAAGAAAATACTTCTGTCTTGGCGTTATGTCCTTTTTAGGGTGGGAAACATACAGATTTCATTGCTTCAGTTAAAAAATCGTGTCTGCATTTTGAAACAGTAATGATGTTAATGACTTGTGCCATTTATACTCCTTGATTTTTTGCAACCTTAGCCCATGCAGATCCAGTTCTTTTGTGCTACCCTGGTAATCCAGTGTAAAGCATGTGAAACCGGCTTAGAGTATGTGTTTTGTCTCTTCTCTTTCTTGAGCTACTTTTGAAATTTTGGTAGGGAAATCTGTTTTGGTCAGGCAAACTGACAAATCAAGTGTATATGGATTCTTCAGCTCCAGCCAGATGAGATGCCTAAGGACAGCCAGTGGGCTGGATATGCACAGTTAAGAATAACTGGTATGGTGTGCTGGAAATACTAGGTTTTTCCATTTGCCTTCATGTATTTGGAAGAACTAATTCAAATAGCAAAAGAATCTAAGGTTGAAAGCTTTTGCCTGGTTGATAGTTAAGCATAAGGAAGTGAGCAAGTCCACAAGCATTTTTAAAGGGTTCAAGGCTGTAAAGAAGAGAGGTTAATGAAGCCCTAATCTTGAAGTGAAGCCTGCGCAGAACTACTGTATCTTCTTGCAGTCTGGCATGGAGACTCCAAAGATGTTTATTAAACAGTTTAGAAAGTAGACCTCAAGGTACTGCATAATTTGAGTAGAGAGTCCTTGGAGTAGATCTTGAAACTACCTGCTTCATAGCAAAATGCTTTTCATAGAATAATTTTGTAGCAAAGGCAGTAACTTTACAAAACTCTTTGAAACTATACTGTAGGAAACAGTCATGTGTGGTGACTATATTATTTATAAAGCTTGTGGACACTGTGTTCAGTTGAACTCGGGGACTATGAATAGGAGCTTGCTAACAAGACATGGATGTTGTGGCAGAGCTGAACTGTGGTTGTGGTGCTGGTGGTGTGACTGGTTCAACTGAGTGTTCACGACGGTAACTGGTGGTCACAAATTACATTCTGAAGAGGGATGTGGAAGCATTTGTCCCACTTTGCTTGCCAGGACTGGTACCACCCGAATTGTAAGATGCGTGTTTTTCCTATTCAAAAAACACTAATGCAGCTGTCTGGCATAAAGATGTAAAATAAAACACACTTGGTTTAGTTATGTTGCATTGCTACAGCTTATCTAAAGTAGGAAATACTTTTTACCTATTTATGTAGGTGGTGGACAGTGCTGGAAACTTAGAGTGTCACCAAACCAAAAGTGAACACTGAACAGCTCAGTGAGTAATGGATTTTTATATTTTCAGTGGCTATTAAGGTGATAGTGTTGACAGCATGATAACTTCCCTTCTTCACCAAAACCATTCTTTTGTCACCAAAAAGCAGGCTCCTGCAAAATGAAGGGAAGTCTTCATTGTTACTGGTCCAGTATATCTGACTCCCCAAAGTGCTCTTTCATACATTATGAAGATGATAGCTTGTGTAACAACCCAAAAAAGAAACATGTTGTAGTCTCTCTTCAAATCTGATAAGCAGCAGCTAAATCCTGTTGTATGAAATATGTGTGTATTTTATTTGGAAAAAGCATTTGCTGGAAGGATGGGGGTACTGGAATTTATATTTTTAGGTGATTGGTTTGGAATTTATGTTTTTTGGGGGTTGTTTTATATGGCTATTGTCTTCATACTGGAGCATTCATCGTAGTCACAGCTTAGTCCTCTGGTAAGGAAGAAGGCTGTTTGGGGCTTAGCAGTGCTGTTTACAGAGAGTAACACTCCAGAGTGTCTACTCTGTCCTCTGCTGGAAGGTCATCGGGGTATCAGGGATAAAATCTCTGCCACACAGTTTGGAGTTCAACATAAGCCTACCTTCAATGTATGTGTAAGCCTTTATATATGAGATATTTATTAGCACTTTTTGAGGAAAGGTTTGCGAATACTTAGGAACAGTGTGCATGAAATCTCTAGAAAATTTTTGTTAGAGTTTACATTTTCATGGGCACAGAAAATACACTTCCTCTGCAGCTAGGAGCAGGAGATTCCCTTTCCTGCCATAGTCAGGAAATGTCAGAAATGCAGTCTAGACAGACAACAGCAGGCATTAGAGCTCGTGATCCCAGCATAGCTACCCTTTCAACTGGAACAAACTTGTGAGGAACTGAATTTGGATTTAGGATCCTGTTTTGTGGGGAATACTTATGTGCTAATACCAGTTCACTGTTTCCTCCGATTGCTGTTACAAATGTTTATGTAACACATTTTCTGTTCTCTGCTACTTGTTTTCAAACTGTCACAATAACAAGAAAGGAATTTTTTCTTTTTAAGGAAATAAGAAAGTAGAGTCATTGATTACTAATTTCGTGCTGTAGGATTTTTGGTTCAACCTTTTTTAAAAACTGCATTGCAGTTTTAAGAAAGTATTTCAAGTTTTGTCATTTTGAAGACTGCAGAAACACAGAGGAAGACTTGGAAATTAATGTGTACACTAGTTTGCCTTACAACGTAGAAAATTCAGAGATATCCAGAATAAGTCTATTAAGAGATTGATTTTGGCTTCAGCACTCGCTTTGATGTCATAATCTGTGATCTGCGAAGGGTTCAGGGCTGCTATGGGTGCGGTGACCGAGGCACAGCCTGCGGCTTGGTGATCCTGTATTGGGCTGTGTGCTCTTAGCACCTGCAGGTGACAATAATGAACTGCAGTCCTGCTCTTCTCTTAAAGTATCCTTTAGTAGCAAACTGTTCAGTCTGCTAAATGTGGGGGTTGGACGTTTGGGTTTTTTTAAAAAGGGAGCTGCCATGCTGTTACGTTGCCATTAGTAGGAAGTGAAATTGAGTGGCGTCCAGCACTAGAGAGTGCTGGTAGGTAAGTGCATTGGGCTGAAGACGGTCTGGAGGGAGGCATTTGAAGAGTGAGTGTAGACAGAGAAAACTGCTGAGCAGTTTGCTGCCTTTGGCTTTATACAGAGGTTGCAGGAAGGACTGTTGGCTTTTAAACACTGTTAAAGCTGGAAAGAAAATGGCTACCAGAAATCATTGTTGCTACAGTAACAACATGGCGTGCTTATTAATGTGCTGATTTAACTACTATTAGAAATGTGTGAGGTGCTGCCTTGAAGCAAAAGCGTCCTTAAAGGGAAGAGATATTTTAATCCGTTTAGATATTAAAGGATATCATCAGGCTCCTTGTTTTAGAAAGTCAATCTATTTAGTAAAGAAAATAATTTTTAGTAAATATTTTTAAAAACCTCATTACTGCCTTTTCTACACTAAAAAATTGCTTAATGATTTAACATTTTAATAATAAACATAATGTCCTTATAAAACAACTTGCAGGGAAAAAAACCAGTATGTCCTTACTATTTCACAAAATACCTGGTATCTGGTACCTGGTAACAGGTACCTGGTGGTATCTGGTAATGTAATTCTGGCTTTCTGAAATTTAGCCCTGAGTGGTTTTTTTCTGCATGCAGCAAAGCTTTTTTTAAAGATTTTTAATATTTTAAGTTTGAAATAAATATGCCCAACCTAAATCCTGCTTGAATATTTATAAATAAGGATCAGGATATATAAATAAGGGTCAGATTATAGAGTGGAATCTACTTGGGAAACTGTACTGTATTTTATTTCATAAGGATAGAAGTGTATGCATTGTGTAGTAAAGTTTTTGCAGGTTTTTGATTAATAGATTGCAGTTACATTAAGGAATTTCAGAGTTATGTTATGCAGGACATCAGGAAAAGGATATGTCAAGTTCAGTGAATGTGTGAAGATTAATCAATGATTTTCTGTCTCTGTCAGGATTCCACAGGTGGCAGATTGATGACAGGTATGGACTGACAGTAAACTGTGGCTGCTCTTCATCAAAGTGCCATATGTGTGATGTGTCTTATACCTAGACAAGATCCCATTTTTTCTGTACTTTTTTCATCTTTTGGGGGTTTGGTGAAGTTCTCTGTTGGATTTCTTGACGGAAAAGACACTGAATTCATTCAGTAGAGGTGGGGCTGATTAACTATTTACAGGGATATGTGCCAAATACACATAAGATAAAACTTTGAAGTTGTAGAAAAATGCATAGTATGTAAAGACAGATGTTGAACGGTAGAATGGTGTTGCTTGCTGGTACACAAAAGCAGATGCACTAATGTGATGGACACAACCTTAGCTTAAACTATTTTTATTCTTGTGCTTAACTTGGTCTGCTTCACGTTTTTATTAAAATTCTGTAGTTCTGGAGAAAGGAGAGGACAACACTACAAACGTCTAACATCACTGTGCAGTTTGGTATTTTAAAAACAAACCTTGAAATATAAGAGGCTGTTTTCTTAAAATGAGCTGCCTCAGATGTTTCTAAAAGCTTGCTTTTTCTTTTTTAATACACAAAATGCATGCTTTTTAATTAAGGCTGTTGGTTCCTTATAAAAGCACTTCAATGATCAACTTTCATGGTTTGTATTTTCAGTGACTTTTCAGCTGAGAAATGGGATGTGTGGACTTGGACTAAAAATTTTTAAGAAACCATAATTAGATTTTTTAATGAGGTAGAGAAGATTTCATATGACTGACTGTTTACTGGAATGTTTTTATGCAGTGCTTGTAGTCACAGAGTGTGTCACTGTATTTTGAGGTGCTCTGTGTAGAACTTACATGATGATATGGTGAAGGAATATATCTACATAAAAATTCAGACTGGGCACAGAGTGACTGTAACTGGAAGGGTAGAGGTAGAGGCAGTTCCTGCTCAGGTAATGTATTGATGAGATTTTGCTGACTGCACAATGAACGGAGAAGTGTTCAGAGTCATGGATGGTGCCAAGGATGTGTACAGTGCCATTAGTAGTTTGGAGTGGAATGGAGAGATGGTGTCGTTCTGTGCTTTAAGCTTTCCTTATTTGAGTAAAGCTGTTAAGGTATATAAGTGCAGCAAATGAAGAGCTAGTTCATGTGGTCAAGATGACTATACTGAAGGGTGATTGAAAATGTATGGATGATCTGTAGCTTAAACGGGTAGAGAAATTATAAAGATGAATTATTTCTCTGTAGCTTATTGCTTATGGTAGATCTCATTGTGAAGAATCACATCCAATTTAGTTGGGTATTGATGGACTGTAAACTTTTTAATATCAGCGATACTAAGAATGTTGTGCCCGTCTTAGCTGAGGGGAGAAACTACATTGATAAGTAACCTTCAGAAACAATGTATTAGTGTTTTCTCTTAAGATCTTGAAATTCTAAATATTTTCAGGACTGCAGTCTTCAAACTGATGTTTCAATTTAGTGCTTTTATGATGCTTTCATTTGTGTGTTGATTGTTATGTATTTGCTTACTCTATAATGTATGCTCAAAGTAAATAGTTCTCAAATTGTTTCCCCTTGCTTTTCTGTAGACATCTTTGCATCTATAATTATTGTATGCCTGTTGTGTACATCGTTCAATGTTTGCATCTGATCTGTTTAGTGATGAGAGGGAAAATAACCTTTTCAACCAATATGTTTTGTTAGTCCAAACTCCTCCTTACCTAGAATACTTTTTGCTGTCATGGTTCTTCAAATTTTTTTTTTTTATGGTATGCACATTTTTGAAATAATAATTAAATCTCTTGTTTAACCTAACTGATGGTGTAAACAGAGGTTCTTCTTTCTCCATTCAAGCTCCTCTCTCAGACTACTTTTTTCCCTACTGTGATACTCCTATTAATGTTGCATTCAACTACTTGTAATCTTGTTTGGACTGAAAAAACTTCTCAGTGTGAGGTATGATCAGTTGTGTTCATTTCCTATGCTGTCACACGTTTCCTTGAAGTGCTTCACCATCCCATACGGAGTGTTGTCAAAAAGCAAAACTTCTTATGAGTAGAAAAATGAGAGATTGCAACGCTTCCACGTGAAAGCCCTACCACAGCTTTGGGAACTGTGCATGTGGCTTTTACTATGATGAATAGACAAAGGAAGAACTGTAACTTCTTTGAACTATTTTTCAAATAACTCTCAAAATCTAGCAGGAGATTCAAAATGCAAGAGGCAGTCTTCTCTCTTCCAGTCCCTTGCTTGATTTTGTTCACTCATTGCAGATTCTTTGAAGTCAGAAGCATCTCCAGTAAAAAGACTTAAATTTTGTCTCTTCATGTTATAAAGTGTTAAGCTTTTGCTTAATTTGATTTCTGGATAATTGAGGCTTCAGTATAGTACCTGCTCTTAAGTATTGCTCTTCATTAGCTATTTTAAGAAGAAGTGATTATTATTTTTTCTTTACAAATTTAATTTTGGTATATGTGATTGTGGCATTTATAATTCAGTTGGTTAGACTACAGTTGGAATAGCATAGATTGAGAAATTCTACAGATTTTCAAAGGGAATTAATTTTGTGGTTTTAGAAAACCTCACGTTTAAATTCAAATTATTATTTAAACTACACTGAATGTTCTAGATATTTGTGAGTACTGAATGTAGATTAAGTTGGTTTTATACTTTTTAAATAGAAATCAAAGACAATCAAAGCTCCTTTTGCAAACAGAAAGCAGGAAACTACATTTTGTACAGACAAGGTCATTGCTGACTACTTGTTTGGAAAATGGCTTGTCTTTAAAGAGCTTTTCCGCTGTATTAACTGATGTAGGAGACTCTGATCAGCTAAGTTTTTGCCTTTTCAGTCCTCTTCTGAAATTACTGTCTCCCTTATACTGTATGTACAGTTTTGGCTGTACAGGAACTTCAGGGTTTCTTGTAATAGCCTTCTCTTTGAGTAATCTCTTCTTTCTGCGGGCTGTTTTTTCCTGCATTGATCTTTAGAATTATTAGATTTTTGTAAGATTATAGACATTTTCCAGAGCTGTATCAGATATTAGAATGAAATTTATTCCATACCCCACACGCTGCTTTTGAATTTAATGCAGGGATGGTCATATCTTAATAAATGTAGCTGCCACTCTCAACTAACTAATCAAATTTTCTAAGCCATGAAGTCAAGACTACGGTTGCAGGCCTTTTTCTATGTTATGTCAAGCTGGTGGAATTGACTGTTTAGCCACAGTTTATATCAACAGAATTAGTTTATATAGTATAGTTATTCTAGTCTTTGTTTCTTCCTCTTTCTTCCTTTCCACACAGGCATAATCAGCTGTAGGGGTGAAAGCTAGTTTTGTGTTAAGCAGCAATACATAGCATAACAAAGAAACATCAAACAAACCACCTAAAAAACTTCTATATTAATTACGTTCCTGGCTGCAACCATTCCAGGAGAAGGTGTTGGTTAAAGGTGGTTGTGTCTTTTCCCAGACAGATGTAGAAACGTCAGTTATCACAGATCTGTTATGAAATAATGGCTGCAGAGTAAATAAATGGATCCAAACTCTTGTCAGGATTACAGCAAATTTTACTTATTCATTGTATACCTTTGAATTCTAGTGTTTCTTAAACTTTTTCTTCAGAGAAGGAGGGGGTGTGTTGTTAGGAGATACTTCATTATAACCAGAGTTTCAGTCCATCTTTTTTTGTTTAGTATCACTGGGGGTGCACTTGTGGTCACCATCATCTCCACCATTTCAGTTTTCTTCTACTTCCTGTTTCCTGCCCTTATCAGAGCAGGCAGCTGCTTATCGCTAATCAGAAGCCTGACCATTTTACAGCAGTCTTTTTTCCCTGCTGTGGTCCCCCTTCTCTCTCTTTGAATATTGAGGCCTCCAGGTGAATGCTCTGTAACCACATTTCTTACTCAATTCTGTGTCCCTTTTGATGCTGCCTTTTATTACCTGGTATAGGAGGGTGGCTTTCATTCTCACTTCCTTTCCTGATAATGAGAATTAAGGCAGGCACATTGGAGCAAAAGCATTTATGATGTTGAAATCTTTGCTTTTCCCTAAGGAGATTTTTGGAGAACTACTTTTCTTGAGTCTGCTGGCAAAGAGTGTCAGGTGCTCAGTTATTTCAAATATCATCACCCTTGAAATGAATAGTAGGTGTTAGAGTTTGATTGTTTGTACAGGAGTGAGAGGAATCTTACTTGACAGCAGAAAGACATTTGAGAAGAGAGGTGAGTGCTGGTTAAGTGCTATAGGTCGGTGGCTTTAAGCAGTCTCAATGCTATAGGTAGTTTGGCAGTAGTTTGAGCTAAAATCTGGTGTCTTGTTGTGGATTGTGTTGCCTTCATCAAGATGTTTGCATAACACTTCAAGTACCATCTCCTGTTGGGTGAAGCTTTGTACGTCAGAGGGTTTGAAGGCCCAAAAAAGGGAGTTAGTTCTGCACGGCCTTACGAAATTTTTGATACAGGGCTACAGTGACCAGTCCTTTGGTCCTTCAGCAGTTTACTTGCTGGTGATCTCTTTTTGAAAGTTGTCACCTCTCCTTCAGCTGGACAGTGTCCAAATTATGAAGGTGCATCTTCTCTTTTTCCATCTCTTTCCCTCTGTGCCACATGTAGAATAAACCCAGATTTATCCCTGGAGTGGTTTGTGAGCTTCCTGTGATCCAAAGAATATTGAAAGGCAAGAGTACTTGCATTTAAGTTTTCTGCAAAGTGGGCATTCAGTGAGCGCAAGAGTACATGCCCTCTAGATAGATGGTGTAGGGTAAGACTTCCCATTTTATGTCAAGAAAGTAAATTGATTGGTCCAAAGTAATGTGTTCCTGTGGAAAAGCTGTTACAGAGAGTAGTGGGTGGTATGACAGTGTACTGGTGTATCACCCCAGTGATCTGAAGTTGACTGGGCTCAATCCTTTGGTGGAAAGAGTCTGTCTGCACTTGAGTCACAAGCCGTGAAATCTATGTTGAGAACAGTTAATGCTAGTGTTTAGTTAATTGCGATGTTCAGAACATGTGGGTGTTGAGGCCATTTTGCACGGGGGCAGAGTCATTGTAGTTCTTCAGTGACAGAAGTGTTAGGCTGGGGTTGCCACTGCCCAGCCAAAGTACACAGGCTTGCTGAGATGTATGGTTTAGTGCTCATCATAATGTTTGATCATGTAAAGCCATGACTATAGAACTTCTTTCCCATTTTTTGAAAGGTGTTTTGGCTCATCATATATGAAGGCTGTTATTTTTGTGGGCATTTAACTGTAGCTTTACATTTACTTTCTGTAACATACATTAGAGCTCCACTTCTGTTTGAAAATAACACTTCTGCTTCTGTAGGTAAATGAATATTACTTTAAAACCCAACTAAAGAATTCTGTCTTTTTCTGTAATAAATCTTATTTGAGAAATGAGCATATATATTGGATACCATTCATATATAAAGCTTCAGTTTAATGTGATAATTGGGACACAATCCTGGGGTTAGGGAAAAGAGCTCAAATACTTATCTTCTATTGCTTTATATTACCCAGGCAGACTTTTTGGAAAGGGCTGTCCTCCCTTACTCTCTGTCTTTGTAATTTAGGCAAGTGGCTTTGAGGCAGTTGCAGGTTGATTGGGGAACTCTGAATCAAAAAGCTGTGTGTGAATAAAATGAGATAAGGAACCCCAGCCAGTATGTGAGGACAGTTATCTCAAAGTCAATTTTGATGATGCCTAAACATTTAGTCTGGATAAAAGTAACCAACTCTTTCTCTAAAGTTCTTTGCTAGTAGTTGTGTCTATTAGTAGACCCAGTTCTGTAGACATAAAGTACCCACATCCATTCTTTTATGCAGCTTCAGTGGCTTTTGGAGTCTCTTCCAAACTTCCGAATAAGAAGTGAATAATGTCCTTGTATAGTTAGTTCTAAAGATACATGAGCAAAACTGAAGTTCATCTGACATTGATCAGCTTTCTTGAAGACACATAAGTTACAATTTTAAAATGAGCCAGCTAGCCTTAGAATAATAAACATAACTTTGCCCTAGAAAAGGTGAGGAATTAAAAAGGCCCAGGCTTAAAATCCTCCCGCACTTAATCTCAGCTATGTTGATATTTTTTGCTAAAAAGATTTTAAAAAAGCTTTTATTTGTAACCATTTCCTTTCTGTGCATCATTCCTCATTCAGGGAGCTTAAGATAGCTGACTTTGAAGGCACTAGCAGCAAATGCAGAGCTTTTCTTGCCACGCAACTTCTTTTCTGCTGTTGTGCCCACTTAGCTTAATAGCGTGTGTATATTTGATACAACTTCTTGCTAGATTTTTAAATTAAAATGCCAATAGCTGTGTTATTTGGAAATTACATGTTTGAGAGAAGACCACTGGAATGTTTTTACCCTGAGGTGAAAAACAGAATAGTTTTATGGCTGTGGATTTCTTACCTCTCTGCTTTGCCTGTCTTGTCTGATAATCTAGGACACAAGCAGAAAACAATGACAGCTGTACAGTAAGTTCTTGTTTTATTTTGCAGGTTTGTTTTAATGTGGAAGTGGATCTTACAGCATAATGTAAATCAAACAAGCAAAGGTGAGTAGGAGTTTTGTGTTGGTGGTTTTTGTTGTTTTTTTTTCACCCAAAAATGCCATTGGCATATACTGCTAAATATGCAGAAAAGTGGTCAGTGAAAATTCTTTTGAAATATGTATCTTGAGTACTGTAATATATGCAGTGTTACTTCTACGAAACTAAAAGAGGAACAAAAGATATTCCCCCACTATTCAATATTATGGTTATAATTATGTTTTTCTTCCATAAATTATTATAGCCCAAGAGCTATCAAGGCATTCTGCTAGCTGTTGAGAGCCAAAATTATGAGAGCTTTAAATTTATTCCATCCTCTACATATTATTCACCTGGTTTCAAAGTACTGAAGGTGTACTTTGCACTGTAAAAGCAGCATGTTAAACTTGCACTTACTGCATTAATAAATAACTGTGCAGGAAATGTGACCAACTATCAGAATAGCATTTCAAGTTTTAAATAATGAAATTCTTTTAGAATCCGCCCCACCCTTCTGCCTTTAGGAGCTCATTTGCAAGCTATTTGAAAGACAATGTATGTGGAGATTTACTGCTTGTAGAACTTAAGTGTCCATTTGCAATTGCAAAGTGTCCATCTACAAAAAATTTTCTGTAACTGGCATTTTCCTCCTTTTCCCCAACCCCTTCCTCTGTTATTTTGAGAAAAAGAATTTAGATAAGCCTAGGTTTTTTCTCTTCCATTTACCTGCTACTCCATGAATAATTTAAGCTATAATTTTAATCTCTTCTCCATATGATTATGTGAAACACGTAACAAAGAGCTTTAATCTGTTTTGAGTCTTTCAAGAGAATCTTTAGATAAGGCCCTACAGTTCAGTAAATTCTCTTTGTTGGAGACATGTCACAATGGACTCAGGTACAGAAACTTCCTTAAACAAACCAAAGCTGTCTTCTCAAGTTTCCTGCTTGCTCTTTGTCTAATTCTATCTCACAATGCAGCAGCTTGCAGTGGCTATGATATTTTGAAGAGGTGAGAGGGAGATCCCATTTGCTTAAATGAGTTTGTTCCTCAGTTCCAAACTCCAATTAATATGTAGACTTAATATTGCCCTGAAATTGTAGTACGTGCATTTTAAAATAGACATGAGCTGCTTTGTTTATATCTTCTGTTCCCCTAAGTCTTCTTCAGAGCTGTTGCTATCAACTTTAAAATACTGAGTATAGAAGACTGCTTTGTGGGGAATTTAAAATGACTCGTCTGTTGAGTGTTGATCCTTTGTATAATGTATAAGTGATTCAGGACTTTGATTATGAATGTATTCTGTATTGTCTTCTGAACTATGAACAATTAAAAATAAGCTCTTCTGCTGTTTTATGCATATACTTAAGTGTAGGGAATGTTTACTGCCTTAGCCTGACTTTGCTGGTTTCTGGAATGTGCTGTTTTGTGAAAACAAATGAATGTAACTCTGTAAAAGGAAGAACTTAATCTGAGGATGAGTGTAAAACAAGAATTGTGGCTAGGAAAGGGACTTGAATTGACACTAAAATTCAGACTGTTCCCTGTGCCTTCTAATGCTTTCAGTATCTAATGCTTGCCATTTACATTCTGTTTCTTTTTAATTTATGTGCTATCTAATAACTGATGTAAAGACAGAAAATAAGTTGAAAAGTCTAATGTATAAGTAACTGAGTGTGTTTTTTATGCATGAAGTCTTCTGAACGAAACTCTGAAGACCTTTCATCGTAATGGTGGTTAACTGTATTTATTAGAAAAAAGCTGATGTCCAAGGAGAAGACCTGCAGTATTGCATATAGAACAAGAGGAAAGAAAAATGTATAAAAGAACAAATGGATACAGTGTAATGACGTTTGATCAGTATTGTTATTGCTTGGAGGAGATCTTGGGATTCCCAGAGTTCTGTAAAAATGACAACTGAATAGTCAGTAAATCAATGAAATTATTGTGCTTTATTAGGGAACAAAACAAAAACCAGATCCAGTTCTACAAATTTGTGGTGTACCATAGTTGTATTGCATTGCAATGTGTCTTACTACTTGAGTACTAGTCTAGTCCTGTGACAGAAAAACAGCAGAGCTGAGGAAGGTTCAGAGAGGGGCAGCAGGGATGACTGATAGAGTCCATTTTCAAGAACAAACTGCATTGCCCAACTGCCTCTGTCTTCTGTCTCCACTCATAAGTGTAATGGCTGCAGCATCTTAAAGACTTTTAAACAATAAATTTCACTCCCACAGCTCAGTGCAGACTTGCCTTTTTGTGAAAGTTTGTCTTTGAAAGCAATAACTGAAAATGTGATTTATGATTTGCTCAAATATGTGTCTTGTACACTTGATGTACACTTGACCAGAATGCATTTCCTTATGGCTCTGCAAGTTTGCTTTCCCCTTCAGGTGGTTTTTTTTGTAAAGGATTTGGGGTTTTGTTCTTGTGATTTCAAATCATTCACTTTCCTAAGGCAAATATAAAAGATACCATGTCCTGACTTTTGGAAATAAATAAAGAAATCTGTTACTAGTTAAAAACATGCAAGTATATGATACTATTTACAAACAATGAATGTAGTTTATTGGGGTAACTGTAGTATTTGTTCTTAAATTTTCTGATTTACAGACTGCATCTTCTGAACTCCACGGGAGAATCTGTCTTGTTTTAAATACAAGGGAGAGTTAGGAAGAAGTAAACTTGGTCTCAGTGTGTTAACAGTGCAATGGGCCACACTTCCGTGTAGCAGGATAGCTTGCGGAAGGTAGATGCTTGTGCTGAATTTCCCTGTAATAGTGTGTACAGTGAAGCGAGGTCGTATTTTAAGCATTTTAGATACCAGGCAAAATCAAACTTGCTTCCAGAAACTGCCTTGAATGTATTTAGTATTGCTTTACCTAAAAGTAGAAGGATATAATTAGTGAATAATAGTATAGAATGCTGAAGAACGATAGGTTATATACAGAATTCAGCACAGGATAAATTTTAGTTTGTAGGATTTTTGTTTATTTGGCTCAGACAGGAATCTCATATAATTTTTATCTTGTTCATATTATCCTGGTAACATGAAATTGAGTTTTCTGCCATTAAATCACTTCTGGTGATGACTTTTTTTGTTTTAAATTAAAAAAATAAAGAAACAAAGCCCAGATATTAGTGGGCTGACCTGAGCTTTCCTTCTCACTTATGTTTTTCTGGTCATGTAGAGTGTTATATAGGTTTGTCTTTTAAATACTCGGGATTTTGTATTTTCGTCAGCAAGCACGATAACTTTCTTCAGGTCAACAGATTTTTTTGTTCTTAATCTAAAAAGGTACAAGATGGCTTTTTTTGCCTTACCTGGTACTGCTACTTAGAATCTTACTAGCTTTTTAATCCTCGATCACTGAAAGAACATGGAGGATGAGAGCCAGTTTGCTGATAAGGATGAGTGAATATTGCTAATGTAATTCATTACTCTAAGGTTCTAAATAAAATTAGTAAAAGCAAAGTGCTTGTTTCAGCTAGTGTTTTTATAGTTGGGAGAGATATCATGCTTTAGAAGTTAAAAAGTCTGTCTACATTAGCAGGAGATACAGTCTTCAAATTTGTGATAACATCAACATTTGTACAGCAAGTGGTTATCAGCCAAAAAAGCAAAAATCATGAGAAACTGCTAGGTGTATTTCAGGCCATGCTGGATAAAAAGAATGACAACTTTTATTCAGAAATTAGGTCCAAATTATTCCAAAGCTGAAAGATGTTAATTGAGTTAAACTGTTCTTAATATCATCTTTAGGAAATTCACTCTGTAAATCCATTATGCAGCATCATGCTGTTGTCATTCAAGTTTTCATCTGTGGTCTGTTGGATTGACACATCACAACTAGTTAATGGAGGTAACTTAAAATACTGTTTAATTAACTTGAGAAATATTCCTGTTAAAATAGTCAGATATACCTAATTTCTAAAAATTCCTCCCGGTCTGATTGTGATCTTTGCATACTAATGAGAATAGATTGAGTGACTAGCTTATCCAGATAAAAAGTTGGGTGTTTATACCTTAAGAGGTCTTTCATGTCAGTTACTGAATTAACTTTTTCCTGAAATTTGGGATTATGGTGAAAATAAGACCTCTCTGGTGATACAATTGTAGTTATTGGTGGTTTGCATAAAGTTACATAAAACACCTAATTATTGATTGTTTTATTGATACATATTGGATTTGTATTGGAAAAAAGGGTTCTTTACCCAACTGCTTACAAGCGGTGTCCGAACAAAAGGACTGAATTGCTGGAAAAAACCTTTGTTTTACATTGAAGATCAGTTTTAGATTTGGATATCTGGGTTCTGCTTTGATTAATTTTTAAATGTCTTGTGTTAGCAGAGCATTGCTCATATTTGGCAGCTGCAGGAACATTTTTCAGTTCTATATGCCCTACACATTGGGAGTAATTGGATTTGCATACCAAATTTCACCACCACTTGGTGGCAGTACCTGGCTTCGAAAGGGCTTGTCTCTGAGCGGATAAGGTGGCTAATCTGTAAAACTTTAGGTTAAGGGTGAGTAGATTAGTTTTTAAATTTCTGAAACTTAGTTATGTGTTTTAGAAATGAAAATACTTTTTATTTAACCTACTGGAAGGATTTGCATTTGTATGTCTCTATGGAAAATCTAGCAATCATGTCTAATATGTACTTTAAGAGTATTGCTTGTGTTAATAGTATTCTCAGAAGATGTATTTAATGTTCCCCAGTTGAATTATTTTAGCATTTACTTCTAGCAGTTTGCTTTGATTGAGTAGTTTAGTTCAAGTAATTTTAGAACATAAAATTTACTTCATGGTAGTATTCTTTATACTGCTGCATTCTGTAGTTAAATGGAGGCCTGCCAAAGCTTCTTTTTTTGCTTTATGAAATATTCTCTACATTTTTACTTTTTTATTTATTCATATAGGTTTTAGGAAAAGATTCCCCAGTGGATTTTTCTGTCAACAAAGCTAGTAGAAGTTTGTGTCCTTATTCGTAGTTGTCACCGCTTGACTGTGCTGATTCAACAGTGCTTGGGTCCCAGCCTTTTAAACTGGTTGATGAAATGGTTGATAAAGTGGGAAGGAAGGAACTTGGGGGAGTGGAAGAAGGCAGCAATTATTTAAACTTGCTTTGGTGCAAAGAAAAGCATAATCCCAATGTATAGCACAGTAATTTGACAGTATATGATGCTATGTTGAAAATACTTTCTCTTCTCTGCAAGCCAAAATGTGCAATGGTCTGCTGGTTCTTTAATTTTAGTATCATGTAAAGACTGTAATGGTGATCCTAAAGTCTGGAAGAGTGCAGATACTTCGCTAAACATGGTTTCTTTGTGTAATGTCCCACTGTGGCTGGAGATGAACATTGCTGGTATCAGTGGGTTTTCTAAGGAGGAAATACTTTTACAGTATTGTGTGAAGAGCCAACACTGAGAAGCCTCTCTGAGGTGTGACAGATCAGGAAGCATTTAAGTATATGGTGGTGAAAAAGAGGGATTCATCCTGTGTAGAATCTAAAATTGTAGAAATACAACTTGAAAATGAGGTGGGACTTGGGAAATGCATGTCTATAAGTTTGAGTGTGATAATACTACTCTACTTAGTGACAATATTATTTAGTGAGAGAACTCTGGAAAAAAGGATCACTGGAAGAGAGGTAGAAGGGAGAAGAGCATCAAATTATAGTTTTGCTGTCAATATATTCTGCATAACTTAGGATAGAGAGAACATGCTTTTACTGTATGCCTAATAATTTTTGTGTTATTTTCTTCAGCTGTCAGAATGATAAATTCAAAGTTGGTAGACCTTTTTTAATTTAAAATACTTTCGTGCCTATATTGATGATACTTTGAAATTGAAAAATTGTGGATAGTCTGAGCTCATGGAGCACTCTGAAGAGGGCTAAAGCAAAGATTGGGATAATGTGTGGCAAAGTGTATTAAAACAGAATCACACAGAATCACAGAGTAGTTGAGTTTGGAAGGAACCTGTAGTGATCTTGTCCAATTCTATTATCCATCCTGTTGAGGTCCCTCTTAATGGCATCACAACCTGCTGATGTATCAGTCTTGTGTGATCAGCAGCCTTCTGTCCCATCATCCACGTTGTTAATGATGATGTTGAACAGTGTGGGACCCACTGGGTCGCAGGGTACAGCTTTAGTTCCTAGCCATCCACACTGTGTACCACTGGTCATAACTCTTAATTTTTTGGCAGCCTGATAAAGATGTCTTGCAGCCAGGATAGGAGCAGGACTTTTGTTTGTAGACTGTAATGAAGAAAAACATTCTGGCTTTAATAATGCTGCTGGTTAATAGAATTATTTATTGTGTTGTGTCTAGATAAAAGTAATTTTTTTGTACCATGCTCAAGGCTTAGGAATGCATTTCACTGAAAAACATTGGTAATGGTGATGAAAGAGATTAATAGTGTTTTCTCAAACATTTAGTTTCTTTAGAGAGAAAGCATGTGAGCATGTGAGATGGCATCAAGGAAGAGAATTTATGCATGTAAAAGTAAGGGAACAGTTTAGGAGAGAAACAGTGTGTATTTTCACAGAGCATTAATTCTGTATTTTTAATAGTTCATCGTCTTTTAGTGGGATACAGCTAGTCGTTACCGTGTATGTCTGCATTTAGGAAAATTCAATATTTGATTGTAGAGATAATGGCAGTGCAATTCAAACTAGATTGCGCTATTAAAAGTCCAAACTAGAGAGCTGCAGGAACATGAAGACTTAAGTATCTGGCTGTCCTCTGTGAACAGGGCTGTGGATTGCTGGGCAGGAGTTATGGAAGCCTGTGGAGTTGCCAGACAATGTGTGACTGTTCTTAAGTTACCAGATTCAACATCTTGGGCTGGTCATCTTTTAGAAATACCTTGTTCATCTTGAAAAGCATCTGCCAATGAAACCATCTTAAACTGCTGCATGAGCACTTAAAACTAGAAGAGTATTTTTTTATAGTGTGATACATGTGATTCTTGTGACACTTAAATTGTGTTGTCATTTATTTTTATTGATTTCAGTATTGAATTTTAGCATGATGCCCCCCATTGTGACAAACTGGTTTATTTTCCCAAGCAAATCAATACTAGAGTCAGATCAAGAATGATTGGTGGCAGTAATGGAATTCTCTTTTGTGATTTCCATTTGTTAGATGGTCATTCTTAAGTTGTGTTCAGTTTCATTTCACATGAGATGTTAATGTATCATTCTTAGATGTTTTAGACCAGAAATCAACTTTCTGAAATGTTGACATTTCTGAGGAATTTTTTGCTTTCCTTACTGCTCCTGACAGTCAGCTTTTGAAGACATTATTTCGTTAGGAACTAAGTTTAAGGAAAATAAACTTTCTGATAAAGTTTGCTTCAGGTTTGCTCTTCCCAGTTACAATCTTACTGAATAGATGAGCTGCTTTTGTCGTGGCTCCTCTGTAAATGGACAATTTCTCTTTGGTCAACTCTTTTGCAGATATTTAGTGAACCTTTCAACAGTATAACAAAAGCTTATACTGTGGGTGGCAGTAACTTTATATTTATTTAGGTATAATACAGATGTTGTGTCGGTAATATTTCATACTACTTTAAAAAATTTTAATATGGCAGTCTAGTTACCTATGAGAGTTTTCCAGTATTTGTATTTTCATGTGAACGGCTGTGGATTTGAATTGTATTGAAGATAACTAGTTTTGAGTGAAAGTCTTCATGTTGTAGTTAGATTAATAACTGTGGACTGTATGTAAAGTGGGGCGGGGGGGCAATACTCACACTGCTGTGCATATTGAACAAGCTGTCTCTTCACTGCAGAAGTTTGACAAAATGCAGAAGTGCTCAGGTGAATTTGTAGGTTTCAAAGCTAAGTAAGGCAGTCTACAAATAGTGTTTCTGCTGTGCAGAAGGAAATGTATTTTCAACAACTTAATTTACAAATACAAATAGAAGCTGGAGGAAGCAAGGTCAGTCACTGACTCATCCTCTAGTTGTCAGGCTTTGTGGTTTTATTTCCATCTGAAGGGTGGCTCGGCATAGCTTTTTAAAGGGAAATAAACTGGAAAACCGTAATAGGTACTCTTCTGATGATCAGAGTATCGTGATTGTATTGATTTTGTGTATTAGGATTGCTGGGTAGCACTCAAAGCTCCAGAGGTATAAACTGTGTACATTACTATATGGAAGAGGCAAAAATATTGTGCAGCTGTCCTCTGATTTTTTTTTTTTTTTCCCCCGCCCCCCCAAGATGGGGCTGGTTTGTGCTGATAAGCTACTAATTCCTGTTACTCTGTACAAATCTTCATTTTCGAGAGGTTCTTAAACCTTTCTCTTTTGGCAGAAGTTCAGTGTGTGATGTTTGCCATGATTAAGGTTTTAAAGCATAGATTGTGATGGGGCAAAACGGAAGGAGATGCCTTTTTAGCCCTGTGCCATGATGTACTTAAGCTCTCTCTGGTCTGCTGTTTGTTGCGTAAAGATCTGTGACTTTGTTTCCATCATCTTTAATATAATCTGTCACTTGAGAAAGTTTTAATACAGGAATGCTGTGGAATAATGATAGGTTTTGTTGGTTTCTCTTTATATAATGAAGTCTTGAAAAAAAATCTAAATGAGAACAGTGCAAACCTGAAGCACCTTTCCAATCTCTTGAATGTTTGAATAATCCCTTGAGTGTCCTGGTTATTCACATATCTGCTTAAAGAACTTGACTTGTGAGGAGTTACTTAGCACAGGAGAAGTACACTTTTGCCTTCATTACAATACTGTTGAAAGACACTGTATTTCTTCAGTTTCTTTAACTAGGCTGATTAAATTCAATCAATTTAGGAGATGGCTTCTAAGTTTTTGTGCTACTTAATAGTCACTCTGTGCTTTCAGCTCATTGGCTCATATTTATGAATTTAGTGAGAAACTTGATGTCAGAACACATAAAGGCACACTTCATGCTTTTCACAAACTCACCCAAATTCTTCCATCTTAGTTTTCCAGCTCCAGTGTGCTTTCAAATTTATTGTAAATCCATATGAAATAACATGGAACTTGCAACAGAGAGTGACAAATGTCTTGCCTACAACTGCTAGTAGGCAACAGCATGGTTAGCACTGAGGTGTAAGCTTCACTGAACTAGCATTGCATGAAGGCAGTGCTCTTAATTTGGTGTGTGACCCTATTGCATAGTAAAGATTGTCAGTGCGAAATAAGAATTTGGAAAGGCCGTAAACTTACTGGTAATAAATACAATTAATAATGTACATAGAACAATGGAATCAAGTACATTCCTATCAAAAAGAATTATTAATGAACAGAAAGTGGACAGCATAGATCTGATGACAGGAAGGTTGCATCTAATCTGAATTACTGAGTGACCTAGGAAGCTTGCTTGGAGGGATTACCAAATAATTATGTTAATATGCAATTATCACCTCATTTCTTCTGTAGTAACCTCAAGATGTAGTATAGTAAGGGTGTTATAGCAAGTGCTGATAGTTTGCAAAAATACTGATGTTCAGGATTTTTACAACAGTATGATCTGTCAGCTTGAAGATAGATCTGACCTTACACTTTTTTAAATTTTTCAAATATACCAAGTATTAAATGCACTATATTTTGACAGAATTAATAATTCTGTATTCCTGATATGATATAGAGAAGATAACTTTAAAACTCTGATGGAAGCACGCGAAGAATATTTTATAGCTTTGGTTACATCTTAGTCAGTATGATTTTTCTTTTTTTTCCCAAGAGACAAGTTGGATGAGAATATTTCCTCAAAAATCATGGCCTTGCGTCTTCAGTTATACCTGTTATTGTTGCTACATAAATTTTGACACATGGAATAGATAATGTAATTGAAGTATTGCGTCTTGGTTCAGTGTTATCACAAGACTAAATTATTGTAAATTAAATATATATTTTCTGTTTTCTCTAAAACTACGCTGTTAAAACTGTTAACTTTATTGTTGTTGTCCTGCACAAAAAATAGTGAATTGTACCACCTTGATAGCTGGGAAAAAACGAATAATATATGATTATGATAATTATAAAAATTATAATTAGCAGAAAATTATTAAAATGTAGTAGTATATTATTGATACAGTAAGAATTTCAGGCTTGATTCAAAGACTGAAATCTGTAGGGATACCTGTATTACCATAGAAGACTTCTAATCATACCCATATGGAATAGTTCACGATCTCCATAAATACACAATATAGAAAGGAGTCTCTTAAAAGATTGCATGAGGTAATGCTTTAGATATCTCTGATAACACTGAAGAGAATCTCAGATTAATGGTGACCACAGTGTGTCCTAGCCACCTTCTTAACTTCAGCTTTAACACTAATATTTATTGTCGGTATGGTTTTCCATGTAGAGCAACATGGTTTTGTCTTAATCTTGTAAACCTGTGAGAAGTTTTCAGGAGTCCTCTGATAATGAGGACTGCAATCTCCAAGCAGCACAATATTCTCAGTCTGCCTCCCTGCTGTTCAGGGGGTACCTATGAAGTTGCTTGAAATGGGAAGCGTCTGTTCTTCCTCTGAACCTCTCACACCAGAACAGATGGGTGGAACTTGGAATATGGAAGGTTTTACCTCAGAGGTGGTAACGGTGAAGCCACTCATTAACACTGAATTTACCACTTCGTTAGCAACATTGCTTCCTGTTGAGAAAAGTTAATACAGGCTCTCAGATTGACTGAGCACACTTTTTTCTGCCTCTGCACAATAAATCAAGGAAAACACACATCTTCCAGGCAAAATTGTCTTACTCAATTTCTTATAAATGTTTTGTGAACAGTTTTATAATCTGCTGCTTGATGCTATATGAAGCCTACATTATTCAGTTTAAAATTACTGGAGTTGTTGTGCATTATTGGAGGTTTCGCTTCTTTTAATTGACTTTTGCATTATTGATTCTTAGCACATGTTTGCACTGTCCTTTTCTAACTTGTGTACGTGATGTAAAGACTCCTGCTGGGTGGTGCATTATCACCATTTTAGGGTGATAGCTTTGAATGTGATCTTATTGGAAGTCATTATTATAGTGAAAAATGACCCACCTCAAAACAGCAAAGAAAAGCAAAAATTAAGAAATGGAAAGATAAGAAACTGGGGTGTCTAGAACATTTGCGTAATGGTATGTTATAGGTAAGTAATACAATAAAATATTTCACACGCTTAAAGCATCTATTATGCCTCTGATGTGAGCATTGCTGCATTTCTAAATTGGCTATTTCAGTGATGGAGTAGCAAAGGAAATATTTTTTTAATTACTTGATTTTGCATTGTATCTCTGCTCCAACTAGAGTTACGTTTATCTGCAAAAGTAAATTATCTTACATTAAGGTTTGTTTTTCACAAACTCAGAAGAGGTTAAATCAGTGTTTTGTCCTTTTACTGATTTGAAACAAAACAAGTGCAGTAACAGAGAATTTCCATGAAGCCGTAGTTAGCTTTGAAATGTGTGAATAGCTGTCATTCTGTTGAATTGAAAATACTGGACATATTTTAAAATGTGATGTATGAAGATGAAATGGATGTTGTTCAACCAGACTGTTTTCTCTCCTTAGGAAAAAAGGATGTCCAAAGTGGTCTTCCTGGATTTCAATAAAGGACCATTGCAGGAAGCCATGGATATTAGTTGTGAGTTATAACATCTTAATTCAAAGAGTCTAGGTAATAACTCCTTTTAACTGAGTTCTATTCAAAATGTTAATTAGTAACTGAAACTGTGTGATGGCAGGAATCAAATCCCCCAAAAGATCAAAGTGAGTAGTACTCTCTAAGGATAAAATATGTGATTTCTGTAAAATATGAATGTCCTGGCTCTTAGATGAATGTTTTAATGCCTTATGCTCACTGTGTTCTGAGGACCCATATAGGAAGTGAATGCGAGGGTAGACTCTCAGTTTACATTTCTGTTGGTCACACACTGATTTTCATGTGTAGGCAACTACTTTGTGCCTACTAAGCACTGAGTAGATGATTTGATGTATGAATAAAAGTCACTTGTAGAAAGACAAGGCCACCAACAGGGAACTAATATGCAGCAGTTCTCTATACTAGTAGATAATGTTATTGTCATGCACTGGATTCTACATAGTGACTTCATCTGGTAGGTAAATCCTAATGAAATGTTTCATTCTTACAGAATTTCTTCTGCCACATTTGACAAGATGTTTTATTTGCATGTCATTTAAAATAGCCTTATAAGCAGAATAAGATTTATTTGTTTTACACCAAAGAGAGTAGTTTTGTAGTTTCCTCAGTGAGTTTGATCCTCTGCTGTGTATCTGTCACTAATTAGATGTTCAAAGTTAGCTTCATTGTGTTTTCTTCTTCTGCAGGCTTCCATGTAGCATCAGGTCAATTGTATGGAAGTACTTTGGAAAAAATACTACCTTGAGAAACATAAAGATTGTTTAAGTTTCCTAAAGAAAGTACGTTTGCAGAAAACCCCAGAATTCTCAGTAGATATCTGGGTAGCCTCTGCTCCTTACTTGTTTTACTTCTAGAGAAGAACTGAAGATTACCTGTATTTATGTACGTTTAGAATGTATTTGAGTTAGTTTTGACAATCTAATTTTTCCTGTCTTGCCTGTGTATAGGTCTCAGGCTTCTTTGAACTGGAATACTCGGCAGTGTCTGATTTGCTGTATGGTTATTAATACTGCATAGCAAAAAAAGTATATTTTTTTTATTGCTTCGTTGATTCATTTTAAGTGTTCTGAATATCCTAAATGAAAAGTAGATTTTTGACAAATTCAAAACATCTTTTTAGCTTACAGTGTGAAGAGTGATCCTGAAGAAAAGCTGTAGATTAAAATTGCCGTTATTTATTTCTGCAATTGCCTGATCCTTTTCTTGTTTGTTTTTTAGTATAAATGTACTTAATGGACAGACCAGCAATATGGATGATTTAGAGATAAATACTGAAGTCACTGGTGCTAAAGAAGAAGAAATCCTATGTGATGATAATTTTGTGTCTGAGGAAGAAGGTGGCATTCCCAAACCAGAACAGAGTGACACATCATTTCAGAAGAGCAACACATTGACTCTGACTGAGGAGTTATCAAGGGACAGATCTGAAAAAGCCTTAAGTGGAGGCCAGGCTTCTCTATTTATACACACTGGTGCTCCTACTGTTTCTAGTGAAAACTTTATGTTATCTAGAGGAACTGCTGTTAATGGACCAGTTTCACACTCCACCTCAGCAAAGACTTCCATTATGAATAAAGGCAGCATTTCATTAACCACTGGACAGCCTGGAGGTCATCTCACAGATTCCTGCTCAACTTTGACAGTGGTTCATGATCTTCAGCTGCCTGCAAAGAGTACAACACAGAAATCTAATCAGCACCAAGTTTTATTTTTGTTACCTGATGTAGCACATGCTAAGAACCTGACTCATTCCATTAAAAATCTACCTACCTCTGCTTCAATTGGTTGTGATTCACAGAAAACAGTAGGAAATAGTGTAGACAGCACTTTAGTAGGCCAAGTAGAAGTTTGTGAGGATGATAAAGATTCACTATTAAAAGATGATTGTGTCGATACATTAACAGGCATTTCCTCAGGTACAGGTGGCTTCAGATCGGGATGTGATCCTAGCTGGGATCCGCAAAAGGAGTTTATACAGTTTCTTATGACAAATGAAGAAACAATAGAGAAGTCTCCCATTCACTGTAAGGTGGGGCTAGAAAAGAAGCGAAAAAGGAAAATGGATGTTAGTAAAATAACACGCTATACTGAAGACTGTTTTGATGATACCAGTTGTATTCCTAGTAAATCAAAGCTATTAAATGTTGAATTCTTAGAGCAGAATGAGGAGCTGCAAATAGTAGAACCACAGAAATATTCATTGAGTAAAGTAAAGCCGGAATCCACAGATGAAGAGCTGGAAACTGTTGATGCTATCCAGCAGCTTATTTATAGTCCCTCTAGTAACTGTGCAGAAGATACTTCTCCTGTTCACACTAGCACTTTTCTATCCAATACTTTGAAAAACAACTGTGAAGAGAATGATTCTGAATTGCCATCTACTTTCAGTACTGATGAACCATCATTTTATCCCTGTACAAAGTGCAATGTGAATTTTAGAGAGAAGAAACATCTGCATAGGCATATGATGTACCATTTAGATGGGAACAGTCATTTCCGACATCTCAATGTCCCTAGGCCCTATGCATGTAGGGAATGTGGAAGGACATTTCGAGATCGTAATTCACTTCTTAAACATATGATAATTCACCAGGAAAGAAGGCAGAAACTGATGGAAGAAATCCGTGAGCTGAAAGAACTTCAGGATGAGGGTAGGAGTGCACGATTACAATGCCCACAGTGTGTATTTGGTACCAATTGTCCCAAAACATTTGTGCAGCATGCAAAGACCCATGAAAAAGATAAAAGATACTACTGTTGTGAGGAATGCAATTTCATGGCTGTGACAGAAAACGAACTGGAATGTCATCGAGGGATCGCTCATGGAGCAGTAGTCAAATGTTCAATTATTGGTAGTGACATGTCCCAGAGAAAATCCCAGAAAAAGGCATCCTTGAAAGATCCTTATTTAGGGTCCTCAAGAAAGTCATCAACGTATATGTGTAAGCTGTGTCCATTTGCTACTTCAGCTAGAAGCATTTTAAAAAAACACATGGCATATTTGCATTCAGCATCGTGCATTGATCCCTTTGGTAGCCATCTTAGACTAGAGAAAAGAAAAGGCAGCATAATAGAAGAATCTTTAGATTTTCGTAGCAGGACAAAACAATTGCTCAAACATTCTTCTACTTTTCCAAAGAACTCTGCTTTAAAACAGGATGTAAAAAGATCATTTGGCTCTACTTCACAGTCCAGTAACTTCGCAAAACTTCACAAGAGACCCTACAGGATACAGAAGGCTCGGAAAAGCGTTTCACAGTCATCTGTAAGTGTGTGCAATCTAAATTCCACAAACAAGAACTTTTTTTTTAGAAATAGCATTGACCAAAAATGTAAATGTTTTCATCAAGCAGCAAAGCAGAAAGCTAGTGCCAAAAAAAGTAATTATTTATATAGACCAAAATATGAGAACTACAGGATGATTAAAAACTCTAATGACTCTTACCCTTTACATTTAAAAAAGGAAGAGTCCAAATCTGTCAGTGCTTTACATTTATTTTCTTCATCGAGTAATAATAGTTTTGTCATGGATTCAAATAGCCTTGATTGCAAAAGGGCAGAAGGCTGTAAAGATCATAGACATGTAGCTGTAAAAAGAATGGTTAAAGAATCCAAGAGGGAAAGCTCTATTACAGGAGATGATTTGGATTGCTATCCAGATTTTCTGCATAAAATGACTGTTGTTGTTTTACAGAAACTAAACTCTGCTGAAAAAAAAGACAGCTATGAAACGGAAGATGAAAGTTCATGGGATAATGTTGAACTATGTGATTACACTACACAGTCTGTGGAGGATGAATCTTACAGTGATATTAATCAGGAGCATGTAAACCTATTCCCTATATTCAAAGGTAAAATGGAAGATAGCGAAGCTGGTGATAAATCTGCACTTGGTTATGAGCAGAATGATGGCTTTTATTTTGAGTATTATGAAGATGCTGAGGGTAGTAACTTCTTGCATGATTTGCATGATCCTCAGAATTTAGAAAATGTAGGATCAGCATTGCCAAAGCATAATTCAGTTTTCCACTGGACTGATTTGTCGCTTGAAAAAAAGTCCTGCCCGTACTGTCCAGCAACCTTTGAAACAGGTGTTGGCTTGTCCAATCATGTCAGAGGACATCTTCACAGAGCTGGACTAAGCTATGAAGCCCGTCATGTTGTTTCACCAGAACAGATAGCAACAAGTGACAAAATGCAGCATTTTAAAAGAGCTGGAACGGGGACTCCTGTTAAACGTGTTAGAAAAGGTAAGGTTTGTTTTTTTATTTGGGCACAAAGCAAAGGGGGGACAAAGGGATTTATTGAGCACTAAACAAGACTTGCATTATCTTGTAAAGCTTCTCTTCTTGTGATTTGCTGTTGTTATGTTTAACTGTATAATTGTCAAAAAACATTATGATTATTTTCTTTCTAGCGATTGAGAAATCTGAAACTTCCTCTGAGCATACATGTCAGCTCTGTGGTGGCTGGTTTGATACTAAAATTGGATTGTCTAACCATGTGCGAGGACACCTGAAGAGGCTTGGCAAAACCAAGTGGGATGCACACAAGTCTCCCATCTGTGTTCTGAATGAAATGATGCAAAATGAAGAGAAATATGAAAAAATCCTAAAGGCTTTGAACAGTCGCCGTATTATTCCCAGACCATTTGTTGCGCAGAAATATGCATCAAATGATGACTTTTTATCTCAGAATGTTATACCTCTTGAAGCATACCATAATGGCCTAAAGACTGAAGATATATCTGTGTCTGCATCAGAGGAAGAAGGGCTGAGTTTCCTAAATGAATGTGACGAAACAAAAGCAGTACTGCATGATGAAAAAAGAAATCAGTCACTTACACTGATAGAACTCCTGAAAAACAAGAGGTTAGGAGAAGAAAGGAATCCTGATATTTCCCCTCAAAAGATTCATAATCAAACTGCAAGAAAGAGGTTTGTTCAGAAATGTGTTCTTCCATTAAATGAAGACAGTCCATTGATGTACCAGCCACAAAAAATGGACTTGACTATGCAGTCAGGTAAGAAAGGTGTTTCTTGACAACATTGCCAAAGAATCCTGTAGTTCATAGAAAATGTACAAGTGCAGAGTATTTTGTTTGGGATTCTGTTCATTTAATTCTTGTTTCATTTCCAGAGGACACTTGCCTGCGAGAGGTAGCACAGCAAATTTTTCTGACATGTTTTTCCTAAAGTGAAAAAACCCCTCAGGAGCACTGAAGGGTTTTTGCATGGAACGTAGTTCCTGTTCTGCATATGACTGGGCATACAAATTCAAAGCGGACACAAAGTGAGCCTCAGTAAGGAAGAAGACACATCCTGCAGTAAACAAGTTGAAGTGTCCATGCATATTTGGTAGACTAACAGTTCTGAAATGTTTGGGCTTGTAACCCTGTTTTTGGGCATTAAAAGAGCTGGTTTGGGAATACTGCATTTAAATCTTTGAGGTTTGTGCAAGGCAGCATTTGCTCAAACTAACAGAACTGTTGATACCATTATAAATGCATAATACTGCAAATTGGTGAATCACTGTCAACTAATTTTGATGGTTTTAGGCAAACATACTCTTACAACGTAGATTAATTCTTGTTTGTTGCAAATTGTGGCTGCTGTGAGAAACTCATGCTTGCTTAGGGCCTGTCTATCCTGAGTGACAACCTGTGCTGATTCAAGCTTTGTTGGCATACAGTTGTAGCCAGCAGGTTTCCAATGCACGGCCTCTGACCGATAAGGACCTAGATTGTCCCTCCACTGAGAATTGTGCTAATAAAACAATTCTACAATCAACTTCTAGCTACTCTGTATACTAATAGAGCAGGCTTTTAGAGTGATGTTTTTAACTTACTTGTCACGTGAGAATTATTTCTAATCTTGAGGAACTCTTACAACATCCTTTTTAATGTGTATATAGAACTGGCATTTACCTGTTTCTTGGCTGGACACCACCAATGCTGCAGGATTCTTTAGATTGAGGTGCAGGATCTTATTTTTATACCCCTGACTTTTTTTGGTTCTATTGCTTTTCTTGTTATTAACCAGGTTAGTAAAACTGGCAGTGCCTAGTACTTTTTCACCTATATTCTTTTCTTCCTTTAAACTAAAAAACCCAACAATCTGATGTGCTCAGAAGTTCTTTTAGGGGACTAAAAAAGTGTGGCAGACAATCTCTTAACAAAGGTGGCGTTCTAAAATGACACAGTAGAAGTGGAAAATAATTATTTTTATGTCTTCTGTACATCTGTGGTTGTCCCTTAAGACAGGAAATTGCTTAATAAAGGAAGTGTATCTTCGACAGGTTTAATGATTTGAAAAACAATGCTCAAGGAATAGTTTGCCAAACCTCACACTGTGTTTTGCTTTCTGTATAATATTTACTGCTCAATACTAGGTAGCACCTGTTTGGTTATGATGAACAACCAAATAAAAATAAACATATGCTCGCATAGTACTAACAGTTACAAAGGGGGCCCGATAGTTTTCTGTGGCTGAGGTAACAGAATTTGATAACTAATGCACTGTGCCAGTTGAGTTAATAAGAAAATATTTAACATCAAGTTGAAAATCTTCTGTTTTTCCTAAAAATGGCAAATATTTCTAATTCTGGTTTTAGTGTTAAAAAGGGTTTTACCAGAACCAGTGTTCTTCTTCTGTAACTTGCCTGAAAAAACAGCACGTCTTCTGTGGGCTGCTGGAGAATAGCATTCTTTCTTTCCTGCAAACGGAGACTTTCCAGCTGAGTAGTTTTAGCTTTTTTATTTATTCTTCTAATAATTTATTAGTAGAGAACCTGAAATGTTAGTTGACCAAAACAATATATCTTTGGTAAAATGCAGGGAGAAACGTTATGATGAAGTTGAGCAGGGGATAAGTTACAATGGTTTCTTTGTCTGTAAGTGAGGAGTTCAGTATTGTTTCATTGTTTTCCTGTGGTAAATAGCATGTTGCTTTGTTGACGTTTATTTAGCACAAAGATTTTAGCAAAAAACTTCAAATCATTTACTTTAATTATTGACTGTGCGTCTAAAGTAATGAACAGAAAATGCACTGAACAAAATTTTTTGTCTAACAGCTGTTCAGTGGTGTGTTTTACCACCTTTTTCTCTGAGCCTTCAACAGCAGCCTAATTTTAGTATTGAGCTCTTCAGTCTTATGGGTAAAACACTTTTAATTACCACTTTGTCAACCCGACTTTTCAAATTCTCCTTACTGGAAATGCTGAAAGCTCTGAAATTTCTTAAAATAATTTTGCTATTCAAATTGCAGGATTGTCTTTTGGAATTAGAGCTTCATAATGTGGACATCTGTAGGAATTTGATAGTAGGTATTAAATGCAGAGTAGCCTACTGCGCTCAAGTTGCCTCCTTTCTGTTCTTTTTCAAATAACATGGTTTGGCTTAAAGCACTAGGTGGAAAACTAATAACGGTTAACTTGGATCCTTCTAATATACTAAACAATGGCGTCAATGCAGTGAATATATTTTAAACCATCTTTATTGCAGAAAACTTTTTACAACGCTTTGAGAATTTCATTTTTTGAAGAGAGAACTGGATTATAGTTTTCTTTTGAATGATAGGTATGCCTGTGAAGCTTAGAACGTGTGTGCATTGCAATACGACGTTTACAAGTGCTGTTAGCCTGTCCAACCACTTACGCGCTTATGCACGAAAGAAGAGTGCTGGACTTTTGACTGGGACAGGTATGTTTTGTTACAGATGTAAAAGCAAGTCTGTCTATGATACATTTTCTTCATCAGACTGGACAAAAGCATATGTTAATTCAAAATAATTTTGAAGCTTCTGCTGGTAAACAATTTATTTGCCATAAAACTTCAGCAACTTGTAAGAAAACGTATGTTGCTGTTGTCCACTCTCGTGTCTGATTTTCATTCTTACTCTTTGATTTTGGATCCAACACTTAAGGTATGTAAGCAAAACTAAGAGATGGTTGCTTAAATTCATTCTCCTATGATATCACAGCTTCCAAACCAGATAGTTGGCCTTCTAATGAAGTGTTTAAAAGTATCTCAGAAATGAGAGTGGTGGGGAGAAAAAAAAGACAACAAAACAACAAGTAGTTTTTAGAGTCTAGTACATATAATTATGAAGAATACTCTAGTAAAACAGGAGAAAAACAAGTAATTTTACACTTTGTATATTTCTAACAATATATTGTATGGAGTTGGTTTCGTTTCTTGTTTGGCTCACAACCCAAAAACCACCTGCTCTGACACTGAGTGAGGGTAGTACAGCATTTGGCACTGCTATTAATGTTTTCTGTTAAAGCACACTTAATTTTGAAATTCTTCTAATATGCTGTATTTTGACTTGTTTCCAGAGACCTGCAGCTTGCTTGGCTGTAGGCAGTTTCTGAGATTATTGCTGAGATTAGTGGGACTTCACACAATCCACAGCAAATTCAGGAGCAGAGATGCAAAATAATAAGGAAAATTTGGAGATATGAAGCCTGAAGTATTCTGTAATTAAGAAGGGCAACCATCAGTTTTCTGTGTCAACAAACACAGACTTTAACATAATGCTCTTGGAAAAATGTATAATCCTTTTTTTATCTGCAAATGTAATTCATTATGCTAAGAATGACAAATTGAGTTGCAGGCTTTCTCTGCAGAAGGCTAAAAGAAATATTTTTACAATATGAGCCTGTGGCTGCCAGGTCTTATACTTACTCTACATAAATACTGTAACAAAGCAGATTTGGAAGGAAGTCAGCAGTGGCAGTAATATCTAACATGTAGAAGAATATGCCTTTGGTCAGTGATTCTGAAAAATTTCATATTTATTCAGTAGAAGGGTGATGGTAGTAGATTTCATTTTCCACTGCTGTGATTTGATATTAGCCCTGTGGTAAGTTCATTTTCTTACATATGTACTGAGGAAATATTTTTCAATAGCTGTATATTTAAATTGCACATTAATAACAGTAGTTCAGTGAAGGAGACACTGGCAAACGGGATAGTACACTGAGATTGAATCCTGGACAATCACTTTGTACCTAGTTTCCCTTTTGCTAAGTGAGAAAAGTGAAGGAAGCATGTCATAGTGCTTTCAGGGATTTTTGTTTGTTTTCTCTAAGAAACATACTTTGCTAGTGAAGTAGTTGCATAGTCATCAGAACAGTTGCCACTTTACTTAAAAGAATGGAAAGAATACTCATGAGTCGTGTATCATTGGACCTAGAAGCTGGTTTAAAAGGAGGTTGGAAACAAAATGGGGTTAGAAACAAAGTTTAAATAAATGGTGAAAAACAAAACTTGGGAAAAAAAAAAATCTTTTGGTCTCAGAAGCTGGAGCTAAGCCAGATAACTTACACCATGGATAAGGGCCTTTCACTGAAACCATTGACTTAAAGAGTCCATGTTGAGTTCTAGCTATAACATCATGCAACCAATGTATATTTGTAATTAATCCAGTCATTACACTGCTGCAACTCTGTGAAGTTTGTAAACTTTGGTCATTGACTTCTCATTCAAGCAAGCTTAATGCAAGGCTTGTAGACCAAAAAATAGACTTCTAAACTGTTGTTTTATTTGATATTCCACTTTATAATGTACGTTTTGTGAAGAGAATTATTTTAGTGCAAGATTTCACTAGTACACAGTAGTTTTAAACTTCATCATGAGTGTTGCTCTTGGGTAGATCTCAGGTTTTCTTATTAAAAAATGGTTGCGGTTCAGAGCAATTTCCAGATGTCTTCAGTTTGGCCTCAGCTACAGCTGAACCTTCAGTGGTCTTCAGCCATTGTATGGAGACAATGAGGACATGTTCCTACAGGTTCCTTCTTCTCATTAAGCCTTTCTTATATCTTCTAAAGTAAACACAACTACCAAAACTAAGTCACATCAGTTGAATAATTACCTCAGTTTCTTGCTGTAATAAAATAATTATGTTGAAACATGAATGCTGTAATTCTGTTTGCCAATTGTTGTGGGACCTATCTAGGCACTACTGTTTACTAGGAGAAATACAGTGATCTCTGCATGCCACCGAAGTGAGACCTTTCTGAGCACTACATTAGCTTATGTGCTAATCTCAGATTTTTCATTCGTCTACATGTCTTTTTGATATTGACTGTTACCATATTGCCCTTCTAGCAGATGCCCTTCCTCTTCAGTCATTAATTTCATCATATTTAGTTAAATCTTACCTTATTTTTCTTTTCAAGTGCAACTTGACAGTTTTAGCAGTATAGTAGACATGGTTAAGCATAATAATAGCTTTGGAGAATGGACTCAAGAAAAACATCCTAGAAGTGAAAGTTCCTAGGCTGTTGGCTGTTTGAGGTTAGTCTTAGTAAATGTTGTTTGTGCCTATACTTATGCTTTATAGATCCACTGTAGAGCAAATACCTGTGTCTTCAGGTGTCTGGGTGGAACATTTTTATTGTTGTTACTCAGTTCCGTTTTTAACAATGAAATGTTTTAATTGCTCATCTGGAGTAGATGTTAATTGCCTTTTATACCTGTTTTGATGTATAGCAACACACTGGTGTTTCTCAGAGTACATGGTAAACTTTCTTCTGAGTATCTTCAGAGTATTGGACAGACCTACACAAAATCTTCAAAATGCATCTCACTCTTCTTGGTTATGGTTGTATATTTGTTCAATGTCCTTTTCTTTTCTCTGAGCTTCTCTTCCTCCCTCCTCCCCTGGCTCTCCCCAAGTCTCTTGATACTTCCTTGCACCCTGGCTTTTTACATCTTCTCTTTCTTGACTCTTCACATACTCAGTCTCATCTTACTGGCTGTCATCTTCTGGGAATCACTGCTTTTTCTTCTTTGGTCTGTGCTTCTGTAAGCGGAGACTGCTTTTTCAGAAGTTTGGGAGGGAACAATAGAGTATAGAGCAAGGAGTTTGGCCTTCAAACCAGTGGTGTGTCTGAAGTAGCAGTTCATGAGGGCTACTAGTGTTCAAATAATTTCAAGTATTTTTTTGTCAAACTTGTAGCTTTGGGAAGTTTGCAGTGGAAGCATATCAGCTACGCAGAAATCTGAGATCCACTGGCTTTGTGTGTCTATTCTGTGCTGTTACACTCATAATCAATCAATTGGCATGATGAGCTAATTTTCAGTATCCTATAAAATCCTGTAGGGAGCAAATGATAGGAGGGGGGTTTTTTTACTGTATTTTACTGTGCAGTAGTGATGATAGATAGCAAGTGATTGAATTTGAAAAATTAGTGACTTAGTGCTTTTTAATTGGCAGTGTTTTCAAATGGTTAATTTGTTCCATTTCTGTGCGCAATTATTCAACTTGTTTTAGCTTACAGTACACTGTAACAAAAGTAATGAAGCCAGAGTTAAAGACCCAGCTTCAGCTTTCCTGAAATAAGAAGCGTTTCATGTTGGGAGACATGAGGAAGCAGAGCATTTTAATTTGGAACTGCAGACCAAATGTCATGGCATGAAAGGGCCTCTAGTTGTGACCTGTCTAATTCGTGTTGTCTTAGACATGCTCATTTAAACCTTCTATCTCCATCTGCTTGTAGTCGTTCTTGATAAATGGTCACAGAGGTAAAGAAGGTTATTACATGCAGCCTTTTTACCTAGCATATATTTTTCGATGTAGTGTGCTCTGAAATTGTACGTAAGTACTTGAAGGAGATTCTTCCAACATTTTTGGAAGAATCTTTTATTCTAAATGGGTTGTTTCTCCATCATGTTGTATCAGCAGTTTGAGGAAGTGATGTGAGTGGTTGTTTACAAGAAGTTTTTCGATTATCGATTATCGACTGGGAAACACCAGGTGGCCAAACTTGAAAGAAAGAGACTTCTTCCAAAAAGAAGTAGGCCTTTATGGAGACCTAAGGATGATAGTCTGGAAGCTGTTGTAACTGCAAAGTAGGTGTTAATGATAGGTAGTTCCTGCCTCTCTCAAGCAATTTGCTGCAGTTTCCATGCAGCTTACTAGAGCTAAATTATCCTTGGTCTCTTCCCAGACATGATAAAAATACGCTTTCTGAGGAGGTCATGTTTTGTTACAGTAAAGGCATAGGAGAGTAACTCAGTTGTGGTCAGAACATGGCTACTTTATGGGGAGGGAATGGGTGAGGCAATTGTGTGGCTGACTTGATGCTTGCAACCACTTGTAAGCATCGTATCAACAGAGTACTTAAGTGTGTGCATGTGACTTTATTTAAACTTGTTGTTCTCTGGATAGACAAAATGAAATTAATGTGACGGCTACTGGTACACATGCCTGATAGCTGCTGTTTGAATTGTGGTTTTCAGTCAGCTTTACTGAGATGTACCTTTTCCTTCACTCACTTCCCAGCTTCACTGGAGTAACTTCAAAATGTATTTGTGCTGCTTTGAGCTCCCTAAAATGTGAAAGAATACATTCTCTAGCTCAAAACACAAAGGGAACAATATGACCCTTGCAGAACACAGGTTTAGTGTTCTTAGTATTTTCTGTCTTTTGTAACAGCTTCTTGCTTGCGCAAATGTACTTCGAAATTTACCTAAGTTGCTCTGAGAATTCGTTGAGTAATCTGACTCATTTTTCTTGGTCTTTTACTGTGGTATTTTCTGTTCTTTCTTTTGTAATTTCTCTGTCTAGAGCCTCCATCATAAATAGCTCAGAGGACATGCCCTTTCATTTTCCTTGTTTTCTCATTGCTCTTGAAAAAGATATCTTTCAAGGAAGGAGAAACTACCTCTCCTGGTTCATCATGGCAGTTTCTGTCAGTGTTGCTGTTGTTTGGTTGTTCAGTAGTTCACAGGCAGTTTTTTCTTAGAAGATTATACACACACACACACAAACCCATTAGGTGTCAGGAATCTGTTGCAGAAGACCAATCCAGGTCTAATAAGAAAGGGAAACTCTCTGAAATGCTTCAGATGTGTCTAAGTAGAATCAAATTTCTTGATGGGAATGAATGTCTTTGCCAACACCAAGGAAATCAGCAAGTTTGTTTCAAATGCAGGTTGGCCTCTCCAGGAGTCTGTTGTCTACTGCTTTTTTTTTCCACCCATATCAACTGAGATCAACTAACTTTCATCAAATGCAACTCATGGACATGTTTGCATTTGGATAATACTGACTTCTGTTTCCCTTCTTCCCATGATGTTCCACAAAATCAGCAAAGGCAAAGCTTTTGCTGTAATAACTACTGCAGATAAGTTGCACTTCATACAAACAGTTCTCTTTAAAGCATGGGTGTCTGGGTTCCAGTATTTTATCTGCTTACATTTCTGATGATGTTACTGAAGTTGTGGTATGTAGAATATTTATATATGTGGTAGTTCCTGCCTGATATGATAGGTAGCTTTTTTCTTCCTAATTAAATGAAGAATAGGCATTTGGTGAGAGAATAAAGTATTAAGAACCCCTTAATGCTTTTCCAGAAGTTATCTTGTCCATTTTTCTCTCCCCCCTGCCACTTTGGGTTACTGCCTTTATATCCAGACTGGTTTTATTGTTGCTGTCAGAAAAATATACTGGTAAGCCTCACTTTCCTAATGTTGATCTGAAGAAGTCTCTCTAGGTTGGTGTCTGCTTTCTACTTATTTTATTGGTTCTCTGATACTTTCAAACCTCAGAAATTCATTCTAAATTTTAGATACTGTAGGAGTCTTTAAGTCTGGGGATGGAACTGGGAAATGTCTGTCATATCTACCAAGTTAAAAGTTGATACAAGGTAAAAGGGCTACAAGGTAAAACTTGAGAGGTGCTCATTTGGAGGGCATGAAAAACCTAGGATGCAGTCAAGACTGTGTGTTCTTTAAATCAACATGTTTTACCTCACCAGATGATGTCTTATGCTTCAGAATGCTAAGAGGTTAATTCTTCTATTTTATATTATAGGAGTCAAAACTTTACCAAGTGTAACAATTTTTTTTCCATTTTACTGTTAAGATGCTTCAGTAGCGTAGCATTATGCCATCTTGGTATCAAGAATACCACCTGGTACTGTCTTTCTGGTTTCTGTGGAGTTTTTGTTGAAGTGATGTAACTGGTTGTTTGCATAAAGTTTTTGTGTTGGAGTTCTGTTGTTGGTGTCTTGTGTTTCAGAATAGAGTGTAGCTAGATACACTTCTCAGTTCAAGCAGTCACAAACATCTTGAGCTTTATCAGCTGTTTGCATCATAACAATATTAATTCAGTTTAATCCACTCATCCCCCACTTTGGCTGCTTCTTAGAATCTCCAGGTTTTGTGTCAGATTCCCATTACATTTGTTTATGAGAGATACAGACCTCAAAGCTATCTGAACTCATTTGCTATGTGTTTCCTGTTCACACATTTGCTATGTGTTTCCTGTTATTTTCATACATAGTTTCAAATGCTTAGTCTGAATTCAAAAAGTGGCCTTGCCATCCCTGTTGATTGTCCTAATACCAGCTCCCACTGCCAAGGACTAATACATACCTTTTGTAAGCTTCATTAGAATTCAGACAGGAGTGAGGGAGAAGCTTCACTTGAAATTTTTAGAACAAAAGGACACATTTTTGCTTTGTGTTGAAAACAAATGGCAGCTGTTTTATTTAAACTAGAAATTCTTGATTGTACTAGCTGAAAGCTACAACTTCATAAAGCTGTAACTTGGTTGAACATGAGTGGTCTTATGATGGTACTTGAACTACAAAATAAGTTCTGAGATTTTGACAGTGCTTTATGCATGAAAGGAAATTTCCAGTGGTGCTTTGGTTCTGTGTAATTCTGCAATAGGTTTGGTTTGTAGGTGCTTGCTGATACTAAAACAAGAGTTTAATGCTGAATGCCAGTCATCTAGTCTTCAAAAGAGCAAGCACTATGCTAAGCTAAAAAAGACCAGCTTCATGTGTTTTGCCAGTATATTTCTTAGAATACAGTGTAATTGTTTTGGATTTACATTATAATTAAAGATAGAATAACAAGGAGGTAGATGTCTTTTCACTACTGCTATAGGGAATACTTACTGAATATCTCTGTTTGTCTAACATTCATTGAAGTATTAGTTTCACATATGGAAATTCTCTTCTTAGCTTTAGACTGTAAGCAAAAGAAGTCAAGGTCAAGATCTGGAAGCAAGAAGAAAATGCTGCCGTTACCTCATAGTGCTGATGAAGTTTACATACTCAGATGCAGGTACATAGTGTTACTTTAATTGGAAGAACATATTCTTAAGAGCTTACTAATGTTAGAAAGATTCATGATTGTATCCATAAATGTTTGTGATTAAATTGAATAATAAGGGAGGAAAGCAATTGCCTATTTTCATTAATTTGAGCAAGAGGATTTGATTCAATCATACTTGGATGTTAGATTGCCAGTTGTTTCTCTAGCTAAAATCTTATTGGTCATGTCTGAATAATAGTCTGTCCTTCAAAAGAAACATTATATAAGAACAACAGATTGTTATTACTGGTGTTGAAAGTGTGAGAGTGTGAGTTGTATAAGCTGCAGGGTTTTGTGCTAGTGAACTCAATTACTAAGTTTTTCAGCTAAAACATGTAGAAACAAACTTAGAGAAAATTAAGACTTTCCCCTTACTGTCTTTATTTTATAATTTTTTTTTATTAGAGCTGTATCTTGATGGATTAATTTTAATATTTGCATAGGTTTTGTGGTCTGGTCTTTCGAGGACCTTTATCTGTTCAAGAAGACTGGATAAAGCACTTGCAGCGACACATTGTCAACGCAAATCTTCCAAGGACTGGAGCTGGCATGGTTGAAGTCACATCACTACTTAAAAAGCCTGCTTCAATTACTGAAACTTCATTTTCTTTACTGATGGCAGAAGCAGCATCATAGAACAAGGAAACATTTTAAATTTTAATTGGATGTAAATTTGAAATACTTCATCATTTTTTTAAATAAATTGCTACACTAAATTATGTTTATAAATGGTATAGACAGAAAATAGGGGAAGTGGATTACAGTAACATCAAAATAAATTGAATACTTAACAGTTACAGTAAGTAGTCTTTATATTTTATATAGGGTGGAAGATGTGTTTTTAAGGTTTATTATGTTTTTGTCAGTTACTGTGTTCACTATCAATACAAGACCATTATATGTATGGCAGCCATTTTTAAATTGTTGCACATGGGTACTTAAAAGATTTTAATAAAACAAAGAAACCACATTCTCTTCAGTGTTACCCAAACCAAGGCTCTGTTTATTCCAAAAAAAATTACATAGTAAAATAAGATACTATTATATTTTGTTTGTATGTATGTAGTGTTTTGTATAATACCAAGAACTGCTAATACAATTTACTCAACTTAGGGCATTAAATATCATGTACTTCATAGTTCAAGAGACTGTTTCGTTCAAATAGGGCAATTAGTACTATTCTATTTAGGTGTGTAAGTGTTTTTTTTTAAATCACATGAGGCTTTTTGTACTAAAAAGTGGAGGGAAACTTGTTTAAACAAATTTCTAAGAGAACTGTGTACATAATACTGGAAATTTGTGGTAAGGAAATATTCTTTACTTCAGTTGCATTTCTCACTGACAATAAAGTGGTGCATCCATGCTACCTCCTACTTGTCAACAAAGATGGTATTTACCCTTATGTTTTTGTATCATAGTAGATTCAATCCAACTTTCTTTATTACAAAGCATCTTTTTGTTAACAAGTTTGTTACTTTTATGACAATTTACTTAAACTCTGACTTGCTTACAGAAGTTTGCCTCTACTATTTTATTTAACACTGTAGAAATGTACTAATAAGCATTGCTCACTACACAGTTAGAGTAGGCTTTTCATTTATAATTCTGTTTAAAGATTGATAATTTTAGAAAATTCAAACACAGATTGAAATGTTTCTACATATGAAGAGAATGTTTACAACTTAAATTTTAGAGCTTGTTTTGGATGTGATTATATGTATGAAAACTGTAACACTATGCTCATGCTAAGGACCTACTTACAGAATTATTGAAATAAATGTGCTGTGAGGATGGAAATAATGGTGCAGGTGTCTTGGTCATGATGAATTGTGTTTGTTCATTTAGACTGTCTTCAGAACATGATTTTTGTTTAAATCAAATTAGATTCCTCTACAAATCAATTTTGTATGCAAGTAACATTTCATTTTACTCATATAGGGTAACAGATACTGTAGTTAAGCCAAGGATATGCATTGATATTTTCTTTATATGTAAATAAAGTTAAAAGCAGTTAAAGCAAGAGGAGTATTTTGCTAGAGTATATACATACCTCACTGCCAGTGAAATTGCTTTCCTATGGTATATCTCCTTACCAGAAAAATCTCTAAATAAAAAGGTTTAAAGAAAATCTAAATGTCTATAATGTGAAGCATTTATTTGCATTGGTGTGAATTAAGTTTGTGGAATTTATTTGTCTTGCTTGAGATTAGAATCTTCTCATGATCTTAAGTAAAAGTACATTTACTTGCAATAAACGGAATTGTTCACAGACGTATTACATTTGATTGGTGGAAAATATGAATAAATGTCTGTCTTCCTGGATGCACGGAGTTCAGAGGTAACACATGAGGCTTGTTAATGTTCTGTTAGAATAGATGGGCTAAAAATGCACAGCTGTGCAAGACACAGGCCTCAGACAATGCCATCCTAGCTCTGTCAAGACTGTCATTAAATTAGTGCTGTCAGATGTTTAACTGTACAAATTGCTACAGTTAAGTTTAGCTTTCTTGTCGAAATTTTTTCTCTTGAAAGTGGAAGATCTACATCATTACCTTAAAGGCTGGACAAGTAAATACTTCAGAGATTTTAGAAGAGAGAACTGGGATGTTGGAAGTGTATTGCAGACAAATTATATGTATGCAGACTAACAAATTTCTAAATTTGTGGATACTTGTGGGACTTTTTTATACAATGTGAAAAAGGAAGATTTAAAGCAATGTGTTGTAACAGAATAGAGGGAAGTGATCAAATCACCTTGAATGTTTATAATGCTTTAATAGAGTGCTTGTTTACCCTTCTCACCAAAAAAGGTGCTTGTGAGAGCACCATATTTTGTGGCTGTTTAGCAAATGAAAAAATCAATTAAGTGCAAATGATATTTATTTAGTGTTGTTAAGAATGCTTGTAAGGTGAAGCCATATTGTGCAGAATTCTGAGCTAGCAAAAAACTCTTACTAGATTCATAGTAATTAAAAAAAACCTAGTTAAATCTATTTAATTCATTAAACCCCAGTAGTGAACTACTTTATGTAATACTAAAATGCAAGGTTTTGTCTGAAGAGCAGTGAGCTCTAGGGCTGATCAGTTTCCAAAATTAGGTTCTATTGATGAGGAGCAGTTTTCAGCGACAAGGCTGCATGCCCTGCTGGCATCAGATCTGTGTGGTATAGTTCGAAAAATATGTAGGAGTTGTAGAACTCTTCTGATTATTACATTAATTGCATATATGGTTGATACAGGCTGAATAATCTTTTAAAATAGAGTATCATTAGGTGTCCTTAGCCTCTAGTCCTCAAGTGGGGCTATTTGTTTTCTTGGTTTCTGTTGTTTGGAAATACAGACATTTTTTGTCACTATCTACAAGGAAATATAAATCCCCGTCTCTGGAGTTACTGAAATTCTAAATAATCTGGTAGAAGTGGGTAAAATAAATCAGTCACTTCATGATGCCAATCTGACTTTATGTGGTTTGAGAGGCTCTGTGGCAATCTGTGCTAAAGAGCTGGACTTCCAGAGCTGCACGTCTAAACACAAGTGTTAGTCCATTCAGGTTGGCTTAGATTGATCTGGGGTAAAAGCTGCAGTGGTGCAGTGATTTTTGTTTGGTTGATTTTGTTTCTTTATCACAGTCTTACTTGTTCATGAAGTTATCCCAGTTTCTGGGAAAGGTCTCTTAAGTAGTAGCCTCAGGAAAATTGTAGAAGACCACCCCCATACACTTTTCATAAGATGATGGCCTGTATTCCCTAGTCCCAGTGATATTTCCAAATCATCTTCAAAATTTAAAACTTCGCTTGCATTCCTTGCAAAGATGTTTCTGCAGAACCTTGGAAGGTGATTAATTTAAAGTGCCTGTGGTAGCTGCTGCCAATGGTAGTGTGTTCAGGCTGGATGCATGGGAAACGGAGGCGAGCAGGCTACACGTGTTGGCTCAGAGAGATCCCTGGGCATTTACTGCTGTTTGCCTGGTCCTGCTTCATGCTGATTGGGTGAACTGTATGAAGTGCACTGCTCCCCAATCCAACTTCTTCCTCAGGGGTGGTGTTCCCCGGGCAGCAGTGTCAGGAAATGAGCTGCTGGCTCCTCCCGTTGGGAAAGGAAGTACCAGACTGGTCCATAGGAGTTGGTAGCTGTTGGGGAGGGAGAGCGAGTACTGAAGGCGGGCACTGTCACAGTCGGGTGAGAGTCCTGGGCCAGGCAGGGCGTGTTTGAGCTGTGTGCCTGTGCTAATTCATGCTGTTTCAGCCATGCTCAGAGAAATTACCAAGCTCTTTGAGGTAAGTGGATCACAGGAAGAACACGAATTATGAACTGGAGGCTCAGAGAAGAGCATCCAAAATTTCAAAAGGTCAGTGTCACAGGACTGAGATGGGAAGATGCAATTTTGACTGTGATGCTTTTCCTGGGCCAGTAATGGTTCTAGGTTTCCTGCAGTACTTTAAAGAGGGGTTATGCATTAAATCTACCTGATTCTGAAAACCAGAAGATAAATTGGGCTGAACAAATGTGGAGACGTTAACAGTGAATAACAAGTACTTGCTTTTAACTAAATGGTTATGGGCTGTGAACAAAGCCTGTTTAGTTCAACACTATGGTTAACAGACTTTCCCACTTTTTATAACAATAGTTAGTGGCCTGGATATTTAAACACCAGTCTCATATTTTAAAAATTGGTTTATATAGTTTTGACTTTGTTTAATAAAAACCCAAACTTTTTAGGGTGGTACTTATTCTAAAAAATCTGACTGCATTATGATTTCAGATATTTCAATCCACCATGCTTTGTAGGTGCTGTTGCCTGATACATGGGTAGGCATTGTGATGTAATGGAAACATTTGGCCATAGTGCCAGGTTTGTAATCTCTTGCAATAAAATGTTCCTTTTTAACACTGCAGGCTTCTTGGTGTTCTTCTCATTGTTTGGAGGTGAGCTGCGCTGCCTGTGTCACTTAACTGGGGGATTCTGCCCCAACCAGAGCAGTTGCGTGGTGATACAGAGGGCAGATATGCTGGCTGTAGCCACCTGAAAATTCAGAGAGGTGAGGCAAGAAGGGGGGTATTTGCATTCCAGTGTTGGAGACCAAGGATGAGAACTGGTGGCAGAGGGAACATCACCAGAGCCAGGGGCCCAAATCTGAAGCTGCATCCCAAATGATGGAGGGTCTCATGTGTGTCTGTCTCTCCACTTTTCGCTCTATGCAATCTGGCTTCACTGGGGCTTTCTCTCCCAGGTAGGAGCAATTTTTCCCTGCAGCTTTAGCTGTGCAGTGTCTGCCACATGTACCTGGACAGAGTACACTGAAAAGCCCAGCCTACCTGGTGCTCTGCAAGTCCCTGGTCTTGTCCTGCAGCCTGAAAGGATTAATTGCCCTACCACAGCCGTTTACACATACTGTAAGAAAAAAGTGCAGAGGTTGATCAAATACAGCATAAAAGACTGTTGGGGTGTGTGTTTGTTTTAAATAAGGGCTGGAGTGGGGATCCCTTCTATGTTTTGCTGTGGTTGAACTCTGGCACTGCTCGTTTTCATTTCTAGTTGCACTATAGGCTTGTAAACTTGTATTTTAAAAATCCAGTTAAGAAATCTCTCAGACTTTAATGGCCTATCCTCCCCATTAGGATTTGAGCATAAGTCAGCTCACAGCCTTTTTATAAAACTGCTTAGTGATACTAAAGTCTTATCAAGTAGAAAACCTTGTGGTCCATTAGCTGATGTCTGGCTGCAGTGCTTGCCCCTCAGGGAAATGGTCCAGGCTGCCTTAGCTCATGTGCAGGTGGCTCCAGTGTGCCAGAATGGCAGGTGGAGGGATCTGAGCAGCGCATCATTGACTGTGAGGGTAGTTTGCACAGGTTGCCTGACATGGTGTTATTTTGGCTAGAAATAAAAATCTGAATAAATGCATTCCTGTGGGGATGCTTTTGTCTGGGTAGAGGCAAAATTTTTCACAAAAGCCCTGAAAGATCTTTCTCATGCAGGCTCCTGTTCTCTTTTCACTGCAATTAAAACTGAAGCAAATAGCATCCTCAGTAACTGTGAGCCCAGAGGTCCCAAAATTCCAACTTCTACTGTCCAGTTAGGGAACAAAGGGAGCCTTGGAGCCTCTTCAGAGCTTCCAAGGTGCTTGTACTACATATGGTGTATAAATTGCAACACTGTTGGGCTTTCTATCCTATATTTTCACTTAAAAGTACACTTTTAGCTCATTAGATCTGAGTTTTGTGTACCAAGTAATGATAACCCTTCTGCTTTATTGTTAGAGACCTGCAACATGGAGCAAGCTTACATGATACTCATGGTAAGTGTTCCTAAATATAATCTACTGCTTTTTAACAATCTGTTTATTGGAAACGGAAAACTTCACATGTAAACATTTGATTTTGTATCTTTAAGTCAGCAGCTGCTGTGAATCATGTTTGTATCTCTCTGTGAAACTCACCCAAATCTATCCTCACTGCTGTAGCAACAAATGCTGAAGCTCTGAATCCCATTGTGCTCTTTGAAACAGCTTCAGCAAAGAAGAGACTGATAAAGGAGAATGCAAACTAACACCATTAATCTGTGTTTTAACCAAACAAGGAATTGAGTGTCACCCAGGTACAAGTCTTGCTGACAAGAATAATTCTTTCATCTGTCTCTTCGCTGAAAAAACTAGTTGTGTGAAAGTCAGAGAAAGAAAACAGCCTTATTTGGATAAAGAAGCAGGGGGGAAAATCTTTTAAAAACAAACAAATAAAACCCCCATAGGTTGAAAGAGAAACTGCAAAGAGGAGAAGGCAGTATAAGCCTGGGGTTGACACTTGTTTTGTAGTCCCTGAAATCTGGCTGATGGCTGCATTTGCTGTGCCTCCATATCCTCAGGGGTTCTCTTGGGTTCCTGGCACAGAAGAGGCGAGGGCAAATATTATCCTTGGCTGAACAGCCAAGGGAGGAGTTTTCACCCAAAACTGTTAAAGAGATAGGCAATGACAGGAAAAAGAGACTTTAAATTTCCTGTGTTGGAAGTCAACTGTACCCATTCCCTTTGCCATCTGGAGTACATTTACTGAAGCTTTTTAAGTGCTACATATAAATCCATAGACAGTCCAATCATGAAAGAACATGAGCTGCTCTTCCCATGTGTGGCCTCCTTTACAAATTTGCTACTTAAATCTGATTTTTCAGGTTCTGTTCATGGTAGATTGCCATTCATTGCCTCCAAAAATTTTCTCCTTTACTATTTGACATCCATCATTTTACAACATTGTCTTCTCTCTGAAATAACCTCCAGTACTAAACACAGTGTTCTCTGACATGCAGCTGACCATGAGTGCTAATAAATGACTAAAGACCCTGACACAGAATGTGAGTGTTCTTGCAGGATCCCAAACTCATTTCTTTGCCCTCAGGCCCAGGTTCCCATCTGGGAACGGTACTTAGCCGTGTCTCACTGGGCTGCTAACCTGACTGTTTTCATTATCTTCATTCCTAGCTTGGTTTGTTTTCCCTTTCCTCAGTTTTTGCTTATATCCACATTTGGGTTTTGTCTTCGTTTTTCATCTCTCTTGTTCTTTGGAACTTTATTTTACCGCTGGCTACCAGTGATGAAGCTTTTTGGAAAAGTCCTATATTACTGTGAAAACAGAGTACTGCTTAGTATTCTTAAAAGCATAGCTATTGGCCTGATTTAGGATTTATTATATAGAGAGACAGTAGCTCTCTGTACCTAAATGGAGGGGGCAGGAGGAAATGTTTAGATTTTAAAGTAATTTTGGATTACACAAACCAAAAATCCCAAGTTACAGAGTTGGTACCAACCCTTGATACTGCTGCTGGGAGCTGAACTCATAAGTTGCCTTTCTGTTTTGTCTGCATAAGGCTGAATTTACTGTCTTGTCTTTTTTCCTATCTTTTTTCTTTTTTTCTGGCAGCCTTTCTGAAATCACAGAAGTATTTAGAAAATGGAGCACTTGCTTGAATGATTTTTGTGAATACACAGCTGGTTAGGTTCTTTGAGCAAAGCAAAATGGGGACATGTATTAAAAACTGGTAGAAACATATTGGAGATAGCGTCTCACTGCATGTGATGATAAAAGATAAATATGATAGATGGCTTGAAAGTCTTAGGAAGTTAAACTGTGATTTCTGATTTGGATGGAGAACTGTGCAGAAGTGTATGAGCAGCCCTCTCCACCTCCAGCAGCAATCAAAATCAGCAACCTACAGGTTTCTGTAATTTCCTGCATTATGGAGCAGCTGACATCCAGCTGATAAAGGGTGGGGAGAAGACAGCCCTGCTTTCCAGTTGCTCCTGCTGCAATATGTGTTGTGTGCTGGGCTGTGGAAGTTGTATGATGGCCCAGGCTTTTCTTCTTGCTGCGTTAGGAATTGAAAGCAGTACATGTGTTACGGCAGAGTATCTACAGTCTAGATGTGTATGACACCTGCTACTGTAGCGCCCAGGTTTACAGTGGGCTCCTTGTTTATTTTTTCTCTTCTGAAGTGGAGGGTGCTTATCTTGCTGTGTCTTACAGATTTCAGACTTTCCCCCTACCTCAACAGACTAAGAATGTCAATCCTGGCTGACACTAGGCACTGAATGAGTGTCCTGGTCTGAGAGGATGCCTGAATGGCCTGTGAGAGCTCCCCGTATTCAAGCAGTCAAGGGTGAATTTGAATCTAGGTGCTGTGTTGGGTTTGCATGACAAGCTTTGGGTAGCAGGAGGGGTCATGGAGTGGCTTCTGTAAGAAGCCACTAGAAGCTTCCCTTATGTCCAACAGAGGCAGTACTAGATGGATCCTGGGTGGACCTTCTGCTGGCCAAGGCCGAGCCCATCAGTGATGCTGGTAGTGACTCTGGGATAATGTGTATAAGGGGATAAAACTGTACAACTTCAGCAAGAGAGAGGAGAGAGAATATGTGACACTGCTGGCACCAAGGTCAGTGCAGAAGGAGGAGCTGGAGGTGCTCCAGGTGCCAGAGCAGTTTCCCCTACAGCCTGTGGTGAAGACCGTGGGAAGGTAGCTGTGCCTCTGCAGCCCATGGAGGTCCAGGGTGGAGCAGAGATCCACACTGGATCCAGTGAATGCCTGAAGGAGGCTGTGACCCCATGAGGGACCCATGCTGGAGCAGTTCATGAAGAACTGCAGGCTGTGGGAAGGACTCATGTTGGAGAATTTCATGGAGGATGGTCTCCCAGGGGAGGGACTCCATGCTGGAGCAGGTAAGAGTCCTGCCTCTGCAGAGGAAGAAAAGGCAGGACAACCTGTAATGGACTGCAGTCCTCATGGGGAAGATGTTAATCCCAGGAAGAAGAGTGGGTGGGGGGAAGGTGTTTTAAGATTTATTTTTTCATTTCTCATGATCCTACTCTGATTTGATTGGTAGTAAATTCAACTAATTTCCCCAAGTTGAGTCTCTTTTGCCCTTTGGTGAGTGATTTCTCCCTATTCTTATTTTGACCCATAAGACTCTTATTATATTTCTTTCCCATGTCCAGTTGAGAAGTGACAGAGCAGCTTTTGGGGGCACCTGTTGTCCAGCCAAGGTCAGCCCACCACAGGTGCTTTATTTCAGCTTTCTGTCTCTGAGAATTTGACTAAAGTTGAAAATCTGTTCTGCTGTTGCTGTTATTACTGTTACAGGTTTGGATCACAATAAAAATTGAGCCGTTACAGAAAATGGAACCAGATGTATTCAGAGCTTCAACTACTTCATGCTTCCGCTGCCAGGAAACAGCAGCACGTGCTGCCTGCAGCCAGAGCTGCTGTTTGCTGCTGTCATGAGGAGCTTGTTTATTATCAGAGCAAATCTGAACACTTTCCCTCTTATTTTGTTTGAACTTTCTCTGCATGTACTTTCTTTCTCAGTTCCTTTCTCCTGCCCTCAGGATAGTGTTAGTTGTGTTGTTTTTAACTGGGAAGGTTCTTGTTAAAATTCTGCCTTGATTCTAGAAGACTTGCAAAGGTGAGATTCTTATCCCCCTTCACACTGCAGATCTGAACTACTTCCCTATCCAAGGGTGGTCTCTGCATGCAGGTTAATGAGACCCATCTCTAGATCTGTTCCTAGGCACTGTGGATCTGTATCTATGGCACTGTGGTAAATCAAATGAAATAGCAAGTATAAATATAGCCTTTCACCATATGGGTACTTTGCCTTGATTAACAGTCAAAATCATTTTGATCTTACTCAAGAGCAAGACAGTATAAAATCTATGTGGTGTTAGGTATGGTTAGTGCTGTACTTGGAAAATGGAGAATGGCAGAGCCATGGCCAAGAATTGGGCTACGGACACACCAAATGAAACCACATCCTAGTTCTTGAGCTTTCCTGAACATTGTTAAGTTCTCCATTAAAATTCACGTGATCTCTGACCTGATTAGTGCTGGGAACTAATTGGATAGGAGAGAGGATTTATGCCTATTGCTAAAAAGATTGTTTAGAAAAAACCTGTGTAAGTTAGAAGTTAGTGAGATGCATCTCCTTTAAAACAGTCTATTTGAGAAGTTAATAGGGCATAAGAAAAGCAAAATTTAAAAAAAAATTTAAAAAGAAAAGAAGAATTGCAAAATCTTTGAAAAAACAGGTGCAATTAACATCTGATATAGAAAAATATATTGATACGTCAAGATCAGATATTATGTAATAGAACAGTAAAAGTGATTAAACTACCTTGAGGAGCCTTGACAGATCTATCTGCTGTTTTTAAAAATGCATGAAACCCTGAATATTTTGTGATCTCTCTCCCCCACTGAAAACATTTTACACTCTAGAGTGGGAACTGCAAGATGAAAGGAGAGAGTTATCTTGCTGCAATATTTTCATTAGGATTGTGCAAGATAAGCCATTTCTCATAAAATGGGAGGAGGAGCGAGCTGTGGAACCCACGTGTGCTGCAGCAAGGCTGGTAATTAGAATGTAGCCAGGCAAAATCACAAGGGGATATGTAATAAAGGAAAGCTTTAATGTGATTTAAATACCGTGACGGAGTTGCATTCAGTGACAGCATGCTCACCCAGTACAGTGGGACAGCCTCCTCTGCAGAGCTGTGCTCCTGCAAGGGGCTCTGCCCCGGCCATCTGGCCGGGCAGCATGGGGAAACAGGGCATCGCCAGGGGGACAGGGCCCACCCGGGGCACCGGGCACCACGGGGGGACAGGGCACAACGGGGACGCCAAACCTGTTCCAAAGCAGGCAGCGCACATCGCAGAACAAAAGTGCGAATTTGGCCCTAATTTTACCTCATGTGGTAGTATGTCATTTCAAAGAGATTGAAGACAAAGATACAGTGTATTTGAGATACATCCTGTAAATCTCCTGCACATACTTTTCCTTGCTCTCAAGTGCAATGGGTGAGGGATGTGCTGGACATTGGGGGCTCTGGAGAAGCTCTGCACTCTTACTTGAGAGCTGGTAAATGTGTGACAGGAATCTGCAGTTCAGCAGTGACAAGGACGTGGGAGCTGGGCTTGCTTTCTCCACAGCTTCCATCTGGAAGAGTACTTGTTCTTTTATGTCCTTTAAAAAGACACCGGTTTTCCTGTTGCCCGTATTTTAACTGTTTTGGGGGGTTTTTTTTAAGTTTTCTGCTTTCTTTTCATCACGTGTCACTAATGGGGAGTGATTTATTTTCTTCCATTCTACACTTCCTGTGCTATCTTCTAAACTTCCTGTGCCATCTACACATGTGCCATCTACTATGTGTTCCCCAAGTCTGGTGTGGGTGCATGTTGCTGTCCTTTAAAGCATCATGGATTCATTTTCAGTGATCCTCAGAGACTATCACTAACAGCAGGCAGGGCAGCTTCCATTTCTGAAGTCCCAGCCCAAGCTGCTCTGTGTTCCTCCTGGGAAATAACTTTTTTGAGAATGGATCTCAAGTCACTTCTTTCTCTGCTTTTTTTGTCAGCTCTTGTCTGGCTGTGAAGGGAATTGACTTCTTACATCTCTTGCCTTCTGATTGCACTATGTAAAAAAATTAGCTTTTTCCTTGCATGTCTTAAATACAGAGGCATAATGGTTTCCTTATTTGTAAGGCTCTACTTGGACCATACAGTTTTGTTAGTTGAAATTATTCTGTAAAGTAAACAAGTAACTGGATACTTTATAGAAATAACAATTTCATAAACAGTTTTGTAAGTTACATATTTTTAATTTAAATATTTAAATTAAGTTGATCAGTTATTTCTGAACAGTCACTCGTCAGGTTGGATGTTGCTGCTGCTGTTGTTGAAGTAATTTGGTAGAGAACTGCTTTCAGAAGTTTTCTTTACACTCTAGGAGAATGGAGGCCAGTAATGATACAAATATCAAATATGAGAACAAAAAAGTATAATCTGGAAAATTGTCAGTGATGGATAATTAGTCTTCAGGGCATTGTATTTTTAATTGTCCCAGGCTGTGTTTTAAACATGTCATCAAGATTAGGGCGAAAACATCTGTTTTCTAAAATCTAATAAAATAACTTATAGACCTCAGGGTCATTTCCAGCACCTGTATATAACCAGGGTAGATGACTAAAAGATGATGCAGGTACAGTAATTTGGATACTAGATCTAATTGTTTCACTGGGACAGAGATTGTATCAAGCAGCTATGGGCTTTACTTGCAGCCTGCTGAGCAACAAATGTGGCAAAAATGGAAAACAACAGCTGAAGCTGACCACCTATAACTCATTTACTGTGCTCTGCAATAACCCTTACCAAAAAAAATTTATGGAGCAGATGGGCAAGAAATGTTCATGGCCTTATGTGCCTTCAACTTTTGGTAAACAGCTACAAGTGAATGTATCTCAGGAATTCCTCACTGAGACTCTTGAGTCATGTAAAAAACATAAAATGGGCCTGCTGGGAAAGGATTCTTGAGCTTTGAAACAAAACCATCATGGATGTGGTTAAGATAGTACTTGTCACTGTTACAGATGTGGCATTTGTTTGTGACACTCCTTATAGAAGACCAGAATGATGTAATTAGAGCATCTGGTGCACCAAGTGAGACTAAATTGTAAAGTGCCCCATACGGCTTAGGAATAGGGGTGTTCCTGGCAGGGATTGTCAGTAGCCAAAGGGAAGTGTTATCATTTCACACTTCTCTGGAAAGCAGGATGGCAGGAGGATCACAATAATGCATTGCCCATCATTCTGTGGATGGACTCCTGGGCATGATCCTGAATCTCTTCAAAACTGTATTTGGGCTAATGGATGGAGACATAAGAGCGCAGCATGAGAGGGGCTTTCCTTCCTTTTTCCATCTGTTTGCTAGGGAAGCTTGCAATGGAGCACCAGCTCTGATGCAGGAACCCTGCCTGGTGTTCCTGGGCCAAGGGTGTGCACAGGCCCATACAAGCAGCAGAATGCCTCTGAATCTGTGCCCTGACTCCTCAGTGCCCGTGTTTCTCCTTACTGGAGAGGACTCAGGAGAGCCAGATGTATGTTTGTTGCAGGTTTAGTGTTGCAGATCAGAGCAGGCAGGGAACTGTAGGCTTTGTGCGGACAACTGGGTGCTGCACCCTCCTTGAGCTGGGCTTTGGGTATCTGTGGGCCGGGACTGCATCCTGGGCTTGAGGGTGCCTGAGCTGAGTGACCTCCTTTAGTGTTTGCAGCCTCTCTGAACCTTCAGTACAAAAACCACCCACTCCTTATGATCCAAAATAGCATGAGACTTTGAGTTCTTCCTCTCTTGTACAAGTTCAGATTAAAATTACCATGAGAAGAAAGACTGTTACTTTTTCTGTACCATTTAATATAGTTTTGATTTATATAAAGTTTAAATAAAACAATGAGCATATATATACACACACACCCATTAACACATGCACATGAGATGCAGATAATTTTCAATAGCATTTTCCCACCAACATAGGTGGATTTAAAAATCCCAGATGTTTCTTGGTTTTGAGATGAAAGTCTGAGTTTACCTTGATGGATTGTGATTCATGCTTTTCCCCAGAACAAGCCATTCATTCACTGTTTTCATTTCTAACTCTAGTAACTCCCCAGTTTTTTGTGATTTCTAAAATCAGTGCAAAGGAGAGAAAACATTAATTCTGGGAGCAGTGGTTTTCCTTTATTTGTGCACACAGTTGGCTCTGATGACTGTACTTGAAAACGCCCTGCTCCTTCCTCCCACCTCCTGTCTCTTTAGAGCATTGGCTCTTTGAGAAGGGAAGCATCTTAGCTTTGTATCTGTATAGCTTTTGATATTAGGGATTTCATTTGAAGTTTCTTCTTTAGCATGAATAAATAGCAATCTTATAATGGTTTGTTCTAGGCAACAATAAATGAGTCACGCGAGCAGGCATGCCATGGTAGGACTGGGTAACTCACAGCAGGAGGAGGAGACAGAAGTTGTCATGGGGATATTCTCAGCCAGTTTTGTGCCCTGATTTAATTCTTGTGTGAGAACAGTAGCAGAAGATTTATTTCATTTAGTGTATTTGAGACTATTCGCTATGAGAAGTGAGATACAGAAAACTATACAGTGTACAGTGCATGTAAGCTTGATATGAGAATCCTGTTACTGATGTCTAAGAAGAAAAGGCCTGGAGCTCTGTTTTATTATTCTGTAAATATGCTGTGCTAGAGGCTCTTACAGCAAGATGAAAGTAGAGGGGTTTTTTTTAACGTTCATTACAAAGGAGTCCTTCTCACACTTCGATGGGTGAATCCCCTTCTCTGACTGTGACTTTGTGTGGCCCCTTGTCTGGAGGGTCCCCAGAGGTCAGCCCTAATAAAAGGTTATCAAATACCAAGAAGTTATAGGCTTCTTGGTAATCAAAGTCTGCTCCTAAGAAGTGCCAGGTAATTTATTTATCTTCTGGAAACAATGAGCAAAAAACAAATAAAAGAGGATAATATTTTCAATACAAATATGTAGTAGAAAATAATTTCTACTACAAAGTAGTAGATTAAAAATTAATGATTTAATTAAATTAATTTAAATTAATTTAATTAATTTTAAATTAATTAAATCATTTTAATTATTCTAATTTTTAAATGGGAAAAAATGTAGCATTGAGGTGCCAAATTTTCCTAATTAAAGAAAGAACTTCAGTTGATCTCATTGGTGACATGAAATTGATGCATGTGAACTACTATGTGCAAACCTTCCCTGCAAAGATATGCATAAGGCTGAATGCTTGGAGAAATATATTTATGTAAACTAGGATTTATATTTTTTTAATACTAGCATATTTCTTATTTAGTGGAGGAAGGCCCTAGCATTATGGTATGGAAATAGGAAATACTCACATTCTGCCTTACAGCATTGGTGCCCAGACCTAGAATCACCTCAGTGGTCTGGTTATGGGTGCACCTGAAACATTTTGGTGTAGTGTAGCTGAGAGTGGTCTGACCCACTGAAACTCCTCCACCTGGCACAGAGCATCTCTGCACTTGCTGAGCCACAGGGCAGAGGTAGGGGAGTGATGCCAGACTTGGGGATTTGGGCTGTACCCAGGTGAGATGGGGCACCCAAGCTGCACATGGTGTCCAGTGATGCCAAACACCTGTCCAGGGGGAACAAGCTGAAGAGAGACAGCACGGAAGGGCCCTGCCAGCCCCATGGCTCTAACACTCTCCTTGGAGATGGAGAGATGGAGGTTCAAGTCCCTTCAGGCAGAAAAGGGATTGAACATGGATCTCCCACATCCTGGGTCACTGCCCTAATTACTGGGTTAGGGGATAAGAAGGGAATGACAGCAGCTGTGGTGAATCCAACCACTTATATCTTTGAGGATTTTTTTCTTTCTGTTGCAAGTGCCCAAAACAAAACATTTTGGATGAAACAAAGCACTTACTAAAAAATATATGGGATTTGTTTTGTTTCAGCAAAGAAAACCAGAAAATAATATTTCAGATTGATCTGATTGTGGGTTTTTTTCTCCCTTTAGTTTCATTCCATTGCTTGAGAGCATAATCAATTATTTGCACAAACCAATTAATAAATGCTAAAAATCACAATTTGGGCTTTGCTGGAGGACATTTGCCTACAAAATCTCAGCCTATGCTGGCAGACTGTGACCCCAGTGACAATAACTTCCAGTAGAGCAGGGCTCACTGAGGTGGCACAATAGGCATGGACCTGTGAGTAGACAGGTATGTGTACACACTATTGAAATACAGAACACTGTAAAGATACATATATTTACATTGATTTAGAAACTTTAGTAAATAAGTGGCACTTTATGTTCCATTTATGCCTTTCATTGAAAACAAGTGACAGCTGGTCCCATAGTGATTATCTTTAGGAAGTGCAGTTGGGTCCACATCAGAGTGGCCTTTCTTAGGGAAGGATAATGACTGGTACAATCCTTCCTGTGGTTTATTTTGGATGACTGTGTTTGGATACTTCTTTGGTGGCTGGACAAGACAGCAGGTTGTAAGAGTTCTGACTTACTGTAAGTCACTGGATGGAGGTGAGGTGTGCTGTGAGGGCAAAGCACAGTCTGTGTCTTCAGGCAGAGAAAAGCTGAACATCATTATGAAGACTCTACTAAGTGAAAAAGAACTATGGTCAGCTTTGCCAAACTTTTTAAATATTCAGAATTGTGTTTCACTTTTACTACTCATCTGCTGGTTGGGAGTCACCACAGCCAATATAGTTGTAGGAAGAAAATGTACATGCTTATTCTACTTCTGTTATTCCCTTCTTTGGGCCATTGTGGATTCCACTGTGTCTGTTAATTCTATTTTATAAATGACTTAAATGTACATGGAACATTACAACAGGGAAAATATGACAACAGTAATACTACAGAGCATAATCCCTGCCTGAGGAACTTCTTATCTGAAGGCCTGAACATATTCATGATACTTAGGGAGGGAGTAGTGTGGAGATGTAGTGTGCGCTTGGCTTAACATGAGATTTGGGGTTCTGAGAAATGGGCAGAAAGAGGAGCTGAGAACAGACATGAGCCTCCTCAGGGACAAGACTTCTGGGTCTGAGCATCACCCATGAGGTTCTGGTGCTCTGAAAAAACTCTTCTGCAAGGTGGATGGGAGAGATTTCATCTCCTCATTCTAGCTAGTGGGAAATGTTTGGGGGTTGTTTTAGATAAACAAAACAAAGATATGAAAAAAAAATACATTTAATTTAATTCAAAATGATCATTGAAAAAGTAAATCCCAAAGTATACTTGGCAATTCGCACAGCCTTGTTTAATACTTCTCAGGTGCAGCACAGTTACTCTCACAGGATCAGGCCCTGAGGGGATGCCAAGAAGAGAAATGCTTGAAAGCAACATATGGAAATTGAACACGAAGTAAAAGCTCAAGTGGAGATAGGTGGGTTCAGGAGCTGTCTTCAGGAGAGGGAGCCAAGGCTGTGCAGTGGGAAGTGTGTAGAAAATGAAAGTATGTAGAAACTGAAAGGTATTCAGCAGCAGTCATGTCAGCATAATCCGTGCAGTCATTTCCTCTTGATGAGTGTATGCAGCACATCACAGAGCTGGGCCCGTTGTCAGGGGAAGGCAAAGGCAATACATACATGTGTGCATGTCATGGACAGCAGTGATGCGAAGGGATGAGGCACTGAGTATGGGGAGAAGCCACTGAGCAGAAGGCTACAAAAGATGGAAGTGAATTCAAGAAGGGCTGGTATTTTTGTGATAAAACTGACCAGTTGTTCATAATTAAAAATATGTTTCCCCAAGGTCACTTGAATTTTTTTGCCAGGATCACAAAGCTGTTCTAATCTCCACTGGTGTTAGAGCTTGAATTAAATGCCTGCTGACATCTGCCAGAGTAAGTATCTTTGTTTCCTCCTCCCACCCCTTACAGAAAATTTTGTTCATCTGGAAGAAGTTAAGTTCTGGAAGGCTCCAAGTCCTAGAGGAAGAGACTCAGTAAAACTTCTCCTGCAAGTTCTTGGTATCCCATAGAAAACCAATATCTGTCTGATTCAAATTTCCATAGACCTTGTGCTGGTAAACATCCCGCTGTCTTCCTGATGTGCCAGTGTGTCCGTGAGGTTTGAGTTCTGTCAGTCAGCCACAGGGATGCAGAAGTGGCAGCTGCTTTTTCTGTGTGCAATGAGCTACTAAGGAAGGACAGACCGCATTTTGGCTCCCTAAGACCAAAAAATGCTTTGAGTTTTTGAATCTTTGAGCTATTGATTTTTCCCCTTTTAGTTAAACATTTTCCAAGAAGGCTGCCATACTCCTGTCTCTTCCCTTTTAAACTTATATAAGGTGTTGCTTAAGGCAAACAGTCCATCCAAATCCGCAAATCTTTAAACACTGATCTTTCCCCTCCCAAAACTTCAGTTGGACTTGCAATACTTTTTTCTCCCAAACCATCTCAATTCTATGAGAGCTGCTGTACAAATTTAAAAATTTGCCTTGCATTATTGGATTTTCATTAACCGGAATTTATTTTTATTATCTGACATTGTCCTCAGCCCAGAGCATTTGTTGTGACAATGGAGGGGGTATGATAAGCTTAAGCATCATGGACTTGTTTAAGCCTTTTTTCTTTCCTGCAGGTGGAAGTTTATTGTCATCCCTGTTGGGTTACATCTGCTGGCAGCCTTTGTGCCTGCTGCGTTACTCACTCTCAGGAGGCTGGTGGATGGCTGTGGACTGTAGTGTCACTCACCTACATTCTTAATCTTCAGTGGCAAGAGTTAAAACCTGGAGAGGCTGTGACAGGCCTCCTTGGTTAAAGGGACAGCTAGAGTCACCACCACATCTAAGCTGAGGTTTCTTGATATTTTCCTGGGCATTGATTTCTCGTTGCTTATTGGGAGAAGGGGAAAACTGAGAGAGACCACTTCATTGTTTGTATCCAGTATGTTTTTTGTGGGTAAATTTTCAGGATAGGCAATTGTCTCTTTATCCAAGTCCAAGGGATATCTGAGTCCAAGACAGCTGATGACATTATATTGGGCATTCATTTTAGAACTGCTGAGCCCACAGAAATCAATAGTTTTCCATTATCAGGTCCGGCTGGGTCACTAGTTTGTCAATGAGCTGTTACAATTGCTGTACAAGGGTGAACCTGACCAGTCAATTGCTGCTGACAAGAGGAAAACACGCTGACAGCCACTGGAACAAGCCAGAACACAGATTTGCACTTCAGTTTAACATCTGAGAAGGCTGAGAGCGGGGCCTTTTCCAAGATGTAGGGCACACACTGTGGGAGAAGATGCCTCCTTTCCCCCTCCCTGCCACACATCAGACAGGTCTTCCCTGCCCAGAGAATTAAGGTTTGTTTCTGCAGTCCCAAACACCAGAGAACTCACTAAGTGGAGATGAAGGAACCAGCTTCCTCAGTGCTGTGTTTTTCCAGCTAGAAGGGGACGTGCTAAAAGGCACTAGAAGGCCAGAGGTCCAATCTTCTGTTTGATCCTCTGACCAATGACCACTAGGGAGGGATGTGGACTCAGGGCTTCTTGCCCATGGCAGGTGCCTGTGCTACCCTGGACAAGAATGCAGATGATGGGGTTAACTCCATTTCTTGTCGGTGTTTTAGCACTGACTTCCTATCAAATTTGAGAGCAGAGCAAAAATAAATATTTGGAAATTATCCCAATATTATGATTTTTAATTTTCAACTTTATTAACTTCTTTCAAGTGTTAAATCCTGACCGTTTTATTTATGCCTCCAGCCGTCTGTTTGATTCTCGCGGAAGTCAATATTCACTTGTGCTCCATCATCAAACAAAAAACTAGTAATCAACTTTATCACTGGAAGCCAACTAGCTGGGTTTTAAAAAATACACTACCCAAAAGAAAGATCATTTGCTTTAAATGAGAGGAGAGGGAAGTCTTTTTTAACAGAGAAGAGCAAACCTTCCTTTACTGGTAATTAGAAGCACCACTCTTATATGACTTGCAGCATTTGGTATCTCAAGCTGCGTCAGATCTCTTACAGCATTAATTAAAAAGAATTTATGTTTTTTTAATAAAATGCTTCATGTTTTAGCCCTTTTTCTTCCTCCTTCTAAATGTGATTACGGGGGCTGAAGGGAATTCAGGTTAATATGTTGACACACTTAACAATGCGGGGTCATGTAGCACAATCCGCTCGGCTGGTTCGGCGCGGCGCGGCCCCTGACAGGTCCCATCAGCCGCTGCCCTAAAGGCAGAGGCGAGGGGAGGATTTTAATTACTGCGCTGTGCGCGAGTTTGCCAGCATTAAATTGAGACATAATTAGGCCCCCGAATTTTAATAATTGTCCTAGCTAATTGGGCAGACAAGTACGCTCTGCAGCGTGGCGTGATTAGATAATTAGTGTTTCCAAATGACAAAATTGGGCTCTTGATTGCAGATTCCAGATGCGGGGGGGGTGGGAAGCGGGCGGCTTCCTGCGCGGGCAAAGCCGNGGGCCGGGTGAGCTGGGCTATGCCCGGGCGAGGATCCCGGCGGGGACCTGGGACCAGGGACAGTAGCGGGCCCGCGGGCGCGGCACTGGGGCACCGCCCGGGCTCCCGATGCGCGCGTCCCCCACGACGCGGCGTGAGGCGATTGACCTGGCGGCGCTAATCGATGGCCACAGCCCGAGGACGGCGCGGCACGAGAGGCGGCCATGGGAAGGACAGCGGGGGCGGCGGGACGGACCCTCCTCGGCGGGCACCGGCACCGGCGGGGCGGCGGC
>VZRN01006758.1:43560-82365 GCA_013397935.1 Dasyornis broadbenti | reverse complement strand
AAAGACTACCTCTGTGGAATTGCCATACGAGCCGCCTCTCTCTATCCCCGAGTTTGCGTTGGGTGATTTCACAAAAGAGCTGATCACTTGTAGCGGAGGAGTCGCTACACTTGCTGAAATCACTGTCGCTCCAGGAGGCTTTTGCCAACACCCCTAGAGAGGCTGTTCCCCGCGGGACACTCTATTTAGGAAGGTCACGACACCCCGGCACTGGCCAGCACCGGACCCTCCACCACCGTGACAGCTGTGCTGTGCTAACAGACTGGTGTGAATCCTGTTCTCCGAAGCCAAACCCTCTGTCAAGAAAAAAGGCAAAACAAAGCAACTCAGCACACATGCATCCAGGATTCTCCAGATGAGAGAAACTCAAGTGGCACTACTTCACATATGCTATGTGTAAGCACAAGGACCGTTACTTCAGCATGAGGTACCCACTGTCTGTAAATGCTCCAGTTGCACAGAGGGATTTCAGCTGAGGAATTTTCCTTGGAGGTTTGATGAGAGACTGGAACACAAGCACGAGCAGCCCTCCTCATTTCAAGAAGCACTACCTCACATGCCTTCAGTGATGATTTTAAATAGTATTTTAAGTGTTTTTCCCTTTCCTAGTGCTTATCAAAGAACTAAAAGGTGACCGTGAAGACCTACAGGGGCACTCAATTTAGAGAAAAGTGGAAGACAAAAGGTGTATAAATCAGGGAGAAAAAGTTTTTAAAGACAGGATGAGACTGTAAAATAAAAGGCTCACATGAAAAATGCCAATAGTTAACATGTCATTGAAGGAGCTGTGGCTTTAAGTTTTGGAGGGCAGTGTGGAGAGTATTGCTAGTATTTAAAAACTAGCTTATATAATATAAAATAATGATGATGATGTGTCTTGGGGTGACATTATGAAAGTTCTATATTCCATATCATCTGCTTTCTGCTCAGACAATGTGTTCTGTAACTTTAAGAAGCTGGGAGAAACTCTGCTGGCCCGGGTTTTTTGAAATTCCTCCCCAAGGTGTCTGGCCTTGAAGGGACGGGGGGGGCGAAAGACGGAGGGGAGGTCAGGTTTTTTTGTTTGTTTTTTTTCTCTCGCACCCTCTCTGGGGCTTCCAGCGGCAGCGGCAGCAGCAGTGGCGAAGGCCTGTTCCTTCTTCAGTTTTATCTGTTTGGACTGTTTTTCTCGACTTGCTTTCTCATCCGAGACATCAGACAACACCCGAGAGGAAGCAGGTGAGAATCCTTCAGGAAGCCACCTGAGGGACTTCTCCCAGCCCCGCAGTAACCCCCGGTGGGGGAGGGGGTGGAACTACACCCAAGAGAAAACAGGACACTAAAGTCCATCAGACTGTTTGGTCAGGTCTAATAAGTCCTTTTCTTTTTCCCATGTTTTATGAGCATTTGGTTTTGTTTGCTAAATAAAATAGGGGTTTTTTTCACTTTCATCCAAGAAGGTTTGTTGTGGTGGGGGTAGGAAGTGCCGGAGGCCTGTTCCTGTGGGGGAGGCGCTTAGTAGAAGCATTTTCCTCCTAAACTTGTCTCGAAACTAAGACAAGATGATAATAATAATAAAACAACATACTGAAAGAAGAGAATTTTAGGTAAAGACAGTCTTACAAGCAATTATCCAATCTGTTTGAGTCATATATCATAGTAAACCATCTAATGTCACCAAACACTTATATTTGTTACCTCTTTTATTTTTAACAACTGTGCCATTTCCACTATGAACTGCAAAGTATTTATAAAACCTACAGACTGCAACCAAAAAAAGCTTTTTAAAAGAGATATTTGAGAAAAACACTTATCATATTAGTTATTTCTGGTAAATGCTAAATTATCCTCATATTTAATATTTTGTTAATAATTGCACTGGAATTAGAAAGTAATGTCATCTTTAGTTGCATAAATCCAATTTTCCAGCATTCTACTGCTGGCTGTGCTAATTTCTCCCTCTGCACTTCCATTTAGTCAACAGAAAAAAATTAAATCTTACAAGTTTCCATATAAAAACCAAAATCTGTTTTACTTTTAAAATAAGGAGAAAAATATCTTACATTTTTTGAACTGTGTGAATGGTATCTAAGACTCAGAATTCAAGGGGAAAAAACCTGAACAGATGCATCTAAGAATTCAATTTAGTATTCTCTATCTTTTGTACCAGCATCCTAAAAGATTGTTCATTCCTTACAGTGTACAACTGCACACACTTAAGGTCATAAACTTGAATGTTCAATAAATTAATTGTATTTTCATGTCCTGAAGACACAGGTGGACATCTTTACTTGCAATTGTAGGCTTATCATCAGGAGTGATCCCCAAAGTATTTTTCAAGACACTGCTGCCACATTTTGGCATGAATACCACAACCCAGTTTTATCAGCTTCCCAAACTGGAAGCCTTCTCATCTTCATTCTGTGTGGCTCATTTCCTGTAACTGTAGATTAAAATATCTTTTTTTAAAATCAGCCTAACAAATCTTTACCAAGGCCAGGCAAATGACAGAAAAATGAAATTTAATGAACAATACTGCCTTGACCAGCAAAGAAGAGGGAGTGCAATGGATCTTAATGGCCCTTTTCTATGTCTGATTCCAGGAGCTGTGAAGGTATAATGCAAACACTGAACTGTCCTGAATGAAATGAAGTCAAGATAATTCAAGGACAAAAACTTGTTTTCAGCCAATATAGATATTTGAAATCTTCTCAGCAGTTCTTAAAAAATCTCATTACAAGCTGAAATGGTTATTTCTTGTGGTGCTACTGCAAACCCTGAATTTCTTCATTATTTCACTACGTGCACTCTGAATACAGAGACAAGATCTCCCACAGATAAAACACAAAACAGTGTAGCATAAACTATATCCATAAATAATTATTTGCTTAGTTTATTCAATATAAATATCACTCCTGCGTGAAATATATAAATCTAGATATCACTTCAAACCAGCAACATTACACATAGGGCTTTGGTGAGCTCTGTAGCATTACAGAAAGCTGTCGCTATGTCAAGTTCAAATTCAATGTTAAAACTTAACACTTAATTTTTTTGAAGAGGCAGGGTAAACTAGAATATATCATCTTCTTTCATCCCTTATCATAGCTACAAATATCCCACTAAGAAGCAAAGTTATGCTTTGAAAAAAAATGCTGGGCTTCATACTATAGATCTTAAAAAAAGAAAAAGCAAGAAAACCTAACCCACATAAGTACCTGTAAGTAACTGAAAGTACAGTTTTGCATTACCAAATGACCTTGTCTCATATAAACAGCAGGATTACCTTAAAACAAAAAAAGTGACTAAAGCTCTGTCTGCCATGAGTACATTCAGAACTTGCTATCATGGATGTGCTCAGGAAGGGATTTTATGTTTCCTTTGGCTGTATTGCTTAAGGGAGGGCTTTTGCCCAGTTGAGAAAAACAGCTGTCACTTGGAAGCCCAGTGGAAGAGAATGGGGAACCTTTTGCCCTGTAGAAGATTGGCTTTTGCATATCACCTTAAAATTAGCTCCTTATAGGGACAGAATATTCTGTAGCAATCATCACGAATTGTGGGATGTTATTAATACAAATGTTCTGCAAAGATAATGGACAGACCTACTTATCTGCCATTGTAATTAAAAAGCTCTAATAAAATAATATTGAAATAAATTTCAATGCTTTGTATGATGGAGTTCTTTACAGAAAAGTCTTCTATACAGCTTTAACTTCAAGTTGCTACTCATTTTTGAAAGCTAATGCCATGATAACTTTCAGTAATATGGCTACTGCAAATTTCTGTAGCATTAATTACACATTTACAACTCCATAGAAAACACCCACAAAGAGGAAAAATACAGGACATATAATCTGCAATTGGAGACAAATGAAAACAGTGCCTATCACCCCAGCAGCACTTTCATTAGATATAACTATTCTTGTCCAGCATTTGTATGCATTAAATAATCATCATGCTTCCCTATCTCTCCTCCTTCCCTGGAGAGGTCCATGGATCTAACTGACACTCTTGTAGGACTTACCACTTCTACAGAATACTAAACAAAGATCTAAATAATTTCTTTCCCCTAGCATCCTATTTAGGAAAATATGAAGTTCTACACTCCCAAGTCCTAAAGTCAGTGAAGAAACAGAATAAAGTCTGCCACATTCACATCAACAATTACTTATTCTTTTTTCCCCATATAACTTTTTCACTCTGCGTCAATTAGTGCAAAATCTTGCCATAACCAATTTTGTGCAAAGATCTCCATAATCAGACAGGAAGATTTTTTGTTGATAACACATAGCTATTTGGATACCCAATCTCCTTTGCCTTGGACACTCCTGTTGCTAGAAAACCTGGAAGCTTTAATTTTATTTGGCTGGTTCAGGAGTGAAGCTGTGGCAAGGAACAGAAAAAGGCATTAGTATACACAGGTAGGGGGAAGAAAATATAATCACAATGCCAACAAGAACAAGCTGCTGATACAACTGATTTTAAGTCTTCTTCCGACGTGGGAGACTAACAGAAAACAGCTGAGATTTTCACCTTGAAGAATGCTATTGAACTGGAAAGAATATTATGACATTAGAAAAATAATGCAGATTGTACTTTGCTGATATGAAAATATGTAATAACAGCAATTAAATTATTGTGTGTCCCTACTGAAATAGCTGATTTTTTTCCTTCCTTGCAAAATATTACCTAGCCAAAGATACCAGTTATGGAGAAAAAAAAGATATTTTCAAGAAAATGACACTTGACCAGGGACCATTTACAATACAGTCTATTGCCCTAAATCCTGGTGTGAATTTATGCACATACACAGAGTTTGCCATCCTCAGGTTTCATTTAGAAATTAATGCCAACACTACTCTGTTCTCTGTGAATCAAATCTGTTCTTTGGATTATGCTGTAAATACAGAACGTTGAATGAAGAGCTCAAATGTTTTTATGAAACTTATTTATGATCTTGTAGTGAGCTCTACTCACAAAAGGCCCCAGAAAAGTGCAAAATGTTGAGAACAAAACTATGAAATTTTGTCCATGTGCTTTTGACGGTAGTGGAGGAAGTTAGTTCCACAGTTCCAAAATTGGGGTATATTAAAGGACTGTGACACTAGAAAAGCTACTCAAATCATAAACAAGTTTTTCAAATTAAAATAATGTTGCAGTGACATATAAGCAGTAGTAGGATTACAGATCAGGAAAGGGCAGCTGAAGTTTGTGAACAAACAAGAATTTTTACATCCTCAAATGTTTGTAAGCTGGGGAGGGTTTTTAATTCCTGTGAACCTAAGACTTTGCACAACTTTTCAGTTCGATAGGGGGCACTAAGAAGAATAGGGATTATGTGTATGCACAGCTCAAAATAGTCTGCATGCAGGTAGTTGGGCCAATTGCTAGCAATACATAACACAGGGTGTAAAGCTCCTCTCTACCATGCTTCGATTCTGCTGATTTCCCAGACATCTCCCACATCTGCTATTTTGTCTGTCTCCTTTTCAAGTGAAAATTCCATTATGCGCTCATAATTTTTGATAGCATTATTTCTAGAGTATTTCAGAAAAATAAAAAAATATGAGAGGTTTTAAAAAGAAGTCTTACCAGCAATTTATAATAATTTAAAATTTGAGATGTTTCTGACCAGCCCTAGTTAGAATGATGGATTGAAAATACAAGAAATATCGTCTGGGAAACAGAAGATGGGAAGATCAATCTGCATATGCAAATAGTAGATTATGGTTTGGTTTTTTACTTTTATAGACCTCAAATGGACCTTCTGAATCATGAAATCCAGTTCCCAGGCATGCCTGTGAAAGCACTAACTGTGTAATTAGGTTCAGTGCATAGATTGGATGCCCATTCACAAAAGCAAACAGAAAGCTCTTTGTCCCACCATCAAACCCGTCAAAAGAAAGTAGGCAAGAACTCAGAAATCAGATAAAATACTAAATCTCTCTTCAACACTAGATAGCAGATACAACTCAGCTCTTAACTGAGTTCACTTTTGTTTTGGCTGCATTTTTTTCCCCGGTAAGCTGCTGTGTAGTGCTTAATTTCCAGCTGGACTTAAACCACAACAGTTGTGCAGATAGGTCTACAGTGCATTATAAGATAAATACATTCTTGAGTTTCTACTGCCATTCACCTCTTATAATTCTGATTACTGCGTGAAGCGCACCTTTGCAAAATCTAACTGGTGTAAAGATTCAATCATAACTTACCATACTAAATTTGCACTGCTTCTCCCAACACTCCATCTTCATGAAGTCTTGCTGCAGTTCCTTCTCAAGCTAATTAAGTACTATATATACATAAAACCAGAATCTACAGTGAAAAAACTGCAATTTTGTATGGTTTTTGTATTTCAGAGTAGCCTTACACTCTTTATATATTTGCCCAGAGGTGCATTTTACCTGCTGACTGTGTTCTTCCCTACATCCTCAGCATTAGAAAACTAATCACATTAGATACAATGCATGCACTGCCTTCTATTTTGTCATTATTCTGTTTGGCAGATAACAGTGAATAATAGCTGAAACATCCTCAAAAGCTTGCTTCCATTAATTGCTGATCTCATTTTTTCACACAGATGAGTGTATTTATGGTAAATAAGAAGTAGAAGTAACATAAATGTAATATGGATAAGCTGGAAACATTTCCCAATATGATCAAACCCAGTAGATTTAAAAGGCAATGATGAGGGAATTATCAGCTTTGATTTTGAGATGGAGGAGCAACTTCCATCTGCGTATCTCAGGAAGTTCATTATCTGTACCACAGGGTTATGCACACAAGTCCCTGTGCTCAGAGTTCAAAGGGTATGGATGACCAACCTCTTGAAATATGTACACCAATGTGTATGTCCTGAAACACGAACACATCTGGTGCTGTGCTGCATGCATGGTTCTTACCCTCTTTGAAAGCCTTCATGGTGCACTTCACAGTCACTGCCTGTCTTCAGCACTCTGGCCTGTGCTTGGTTTTCCATGTGAACTCCTACTCAAGCACTTTGGGAGCTTTGGAGGGTAAGATTTGAAAAAAATCATCTGACAGTGACTTCAAGGGCAAGCAAAACCTTTAGGCACCAATGGAATAAAGTTTACTGCTAGTCTAAAAAAGGACTGACAAATTGCTCACAAGGCTTAAAAAGTCAAAACCAAGAGGAAAATAAAAGTGATTCTAGCGGAAAAAACATGGATTATTTTCAGACTATTAAACTTCACAAAATAAAATATTTGTGTCCTGACTGCTCTACATTTGGAACCCAGGATAAATATATTTAAAAAGTAAGGGACAATGACACATAGCAAAATGGTTTCTTTTGGGTTCACATTGTACAAAATGGTCCCAGTGCTCCAATTGCATTTGAAAGATTCAGGGCTTCCCTTTTCTCCAGAACATCTGGGGCAGGTGCCTTGGTTTAAGAAACATGTCATCATTGCCAATTTTAGTTGAAGTGCATTTTGCTTCCATACCCCATTAGCAAGAGAAGGGGGTAGATTCTCTGAGAACAGGTTTGTGATGCAAAATTAAAAGAAAGGAATTTTGTAAGGGCAGGAAAGAGTAAGAAAATTCATAAAGAGTACTCCAAGAGTAGCTGCACATGAGATGCCTTCTTGAGATTAATGAATTTGTTGTACATGCCCATAATTATTTCCATTCACATGGAACAAGTCCAGCTGCTTTCAGCATCCACAAATGAGAAGCAGAAGGAAGCAGAAGAGAAAACAACCCTATTTTGCTATGTCCAACAGTTAAAATCACGGGATAGCAAATAAATTATGCTAAGCACAATTAAACACAGAATTAACAATAATCATTTGTAGCATAACACAACAAGACAGCTGAGATGAATGAGAAAGGGCTTTTTTGCATCATATTGGGAAACTGAACGATACATTGCCAAGATACATGTTTACAGAAATATGAATCTGAGGTCAAATAGCTGGTTGGCTTCTAGTGGTACATGTATTCATCTACGCCTTGTTTGTGGCTGCTTCTAATCCCTTCTCCTACTTTTGTGTGTGAGGAAAACTCCTGCTCTTGTAATAGCTACTATTTTAGCATTATTAGGGGCAGGAATGCTAGTTCAAATCCAGGCTCATGCAGCTGATATTTGGTTATTAGTGAGTGGATTAGACTTGCCCTGTGCCAGGTGAGAGATGGAGTTGCCACTCTGCTTTAAATTCCTGTGATCTTCAGAGTGCTGTTGCTGACTGCAAAACAAAGCAAACTCAGCCAGGGTGTGCCTGCACAGTACCTCATGGGCAGATGGAAGCTTGGTCCACTTGAGCAGGGGTTGTAGAGCACGGACTTCACAGGATGGTGATAAGCAAAGACATTTTATTGTAAAAATCCAGGGTTCTTAAACTGTTACATTGTTATGAGTTTACATACTTGTGAGGCACAACAAATGTGTTTAACCAACCACCATAAACCACGATAGGAGCATGCTTCAGGTATAACCAATCACCAGCCCCACAGTGTCAGCACTTATTGGTTCTAACAATTGTTTTCCAGTTATGTAACTTGTTTTTCACCTCTAGTTCAGCTGAGTCATTCCCAGAATGCTCTCTGGTTAGCCGAAGTAGCAGAAGTGAACAAGGATTTTACCAGGGCAACAAGGCCTTCACTTTGCAATGCCTTTCTGCACCGCAACACACGTGGGCTTTAGAGCATTGTGCAAATGACTGTGTTCTAAAAACCACATCCCAATTAGAGCAGACCATTGGCTGGGCTGATATATCCAAAGCTTTGATCCTCAATGGGTCTTAAAAGCTTGGGTTTACGATGACAGTAATACAGGCACTCATCTTTGGTCAGCCTGAAGTGCAAGTACAGCAAACGTGCATAAGCCTAAGAGGTACCATTTAAACTTTCTCACAGTTACAGCTATGTTAGGGTTCTGCAGTTCAAGTTGAAAAAAAACACCTCCTTCATCTGTTGCTATAACAACTCTCTTGGTTTTCTATTCAGCAATAGCTTTCCCCCAGACTTTAGTCTTGTCATTTCTTTTATTGCATTCTATGCTGTCTTTCAAAGATATTTCCACTGACCATGGTGAAACAACAAAATACCACCTTTCATTGGACAATTACAACTCAGCCATGGAGGAGGACCATAGCATGCCCCAGTAGCCTTGGAAAAATTTGGCCCAGGTTTTACATTGCATGGTGGGGATAATTGCCCAAAAATACAACAAAGCTGGGTTACTGCTGTAGCATACCTCCAATTCTATGAGTTGAGGACTGCCCCTGGGAACTACAACAAGCAGATATCGAGTCTGTGCAGCTAACATACTGGAAAGATGATATGGATAACCTATAACATCAATGTGTTTAAAAGCTAGTGGGTGTGATGCTTCTGCTGTGCCTGCTTAAGTTGCAGCCATTCCTGCTCAATACAAGTAAAAAAACCACAGAGCTTTCAGGACAAAGCTCTTGAACATTATGTTCTGGTTTAGGAGAGGATGGGAAATCTGAAACCAATTACAGCCATACCAGGTCCACTGCTAGCAGTCTGTGAGATGCTCCTGTGAGACATGCAGAGGAGCCATCTTCCAGCTTTCCTGCTTCTTTGAATCTCCACCAAGGAGCTGCTGTTCCCTTAGCAGATAGAAAGACTCTTCAGGCTCTGTCTTTCAGCAGCGTTTTACCTCCTGTGTCAGAGACATAGAAGTGCACTCTCTCTATCAAAGCACACCTATGCCACAGGCTTTCCATCATCTTTGAATGATGGACCAAGTATAAAATTTGATTTCTAGCTTCTGATATGAAAAGACAGACAGAAAATTTCCATAGTAGATGAGAGGATGGAACAGCAGATTGGAAGGAGAGGAGACAACACAGGGCCACAATGGAATTTTTTCCTTAAGGATGTGGATATAGCACTTGCCTATAGATTTCACTGGAAAACCTGGTTCAAAATAAGGAATCCTAAATCTGTTTGTTTTCTCCCTGCTTTCTTTTCTCCTAAAGAGTACCTGACAGGTGGAGACTAAGCCAAGAGGACAGAGTCCCTACATTAATTGTTAATGGAGACAAATACCAGGTGTAGATGTCAACTGCAATTTTTCATTCCTTGCTGATAGCACAAGGTTCTAAAGAGTAATGCCAAAATGTTAGGGTAGAAAATTCAATCATGGCTCTCCCAGTCCTTTTGTGACTTTTTAAAAAGCTTTTTGTTTCCAAAAAGCGATTTCACTCTGATACTTCCATTACTCCATGTAGCTTTGTCACAGTTGATCTTCATTAAAACTGGAGATGCTCTAAACAGAAGGCACAATTTTAAAGTAAAGGTAATTGTTCTGTAGTCTGAGCCATTGCTCGTGCCAGCATGCAAAATAATGTTGTGCACTCGCACATGCTGTGTAGTGTTAGACATTGACAAAAATAACAGTGTATTTCCCAGTTTGTTTTGATTTAGGAATTACAGTGAAATCATCTGCTAGAGGCATTTTTCTACAAATGCAGAGTCACAGACAGAACTAAGACTTCAATTTACAGAGAGGAGCACCTGGAAATCTTTCAGAGTTTAGCATGAAGACAAGACCATTATTTCATTTTGTTGACCTTTCCAAGAGCATGATTTGCTGCAATGATCCTTTTATGTTTCTGTTGGTCAATATGATTCCACTTCTGTGGAGTGAAGGGGACCTAAAATCACAGACATTTCTGCCTCAACCAGCAAATGGGCCGTTGGACTTAGAGCCTCTGCAACTGCATAAATCTGAATAGTTTGCTGTGATGCTCCAATTCTGTCTGTTGAGCAATCTCCCAATTAAGGGAAGACAGGGAAGTTAAAGAGCACCAAAGTTCTCTCAACAGTTGTCTTTTGGCATTATAACTCCTCCTGCCCCAAAACCTCAGCTATGGTTTCCCTCAGCTCTAAGACTGCCTGCCTGAAGCCCACTGAGAGTCATTCTAAAGTGGCTGATTTACAGAGTATCTCTTCTAAATGAGCAAGCAGTAATGGAAGGCATGTGCATGTGCTCATTTAATGAGTATTATTTGCTGTAGTATCACCATCCATTTAGGAGTTGATAATAACATGAAATGTTCAGTGGCCTGAGACCTTTCACAGTGAAATGTATTTGCTCAGAAGCTGTGAGAGTGGGGGAACCAGGGAAAGGTATTATGCCCTTAATGAGCTCAATAGAGGCAGTCATGTTCAGAAGATAGCACCTATTCTGTCAGAAGTTGCTTCAGTCTTTCTAAGGGGGATAGAGGTTCAGTAATAAGTTCCTGGAGAAAGACCTAGATCCTTTCTTTATTGCGTTAGTATACACTTAATGGGGAAGGAAAGACAAGGCAGATTTGAATATAAGTGGAAACCCAAGGGATTCCAAGGAAATAGGTTCAAAGTCCAATGCAATTGACTTGGAAGGTCCTGCGTCTATTGGTACTCATGAGAACACGGAAAAATAATGCCTTCCTGAGAATTTGAGCAAAAAAGCTCCCTATGTGAAGACGTTGGCTAATATAGAAGAGGATGTTTGCTTTTTGGTTAACAGATTAACAGAACAGCTTCCTTTTTACTACATATGCATCTTTTGTCAATATTTTAAATGATGCTGTCTATTCTGAACATTGTAAACAAATTTCTCATTCATCTGGACTTGATCTGGCTTAAGGATAAGTCCTGGGTTTTTCTTTAACCAGCAAGACACTCTTTATAGCATTGTGATGATCCTTTAAATGGGAATATCTGAACAGTAGCAGGAAAATAATTTCTTGAGGGCCTCCCAGGGATATCTAACTGTATCTCCCATGACCTTCTACAGGCTGTTCTTTGCACACATATTACCATATTCTTGTTGGGGGCAGAGAAAAGAACAAATAATGAGAATTCTGGTAGAGATCAATCTAGTAAAGGTTGTTATTAACAGATCATGTGCAATGACTGAGGAGAAGGAATGTCAGGGAAATGCTGATTCTTCATCCAGCTTTGCTTCTGGTAAAATAACTGGGCCTGCAACCTAACATGTTAACTCTTTTATCCTTATTTACTATTGAAAACTTTAGTCAGGCAAGGAATACTATACCTATGGATGCTGTAGGCAACATTAAAATACAAAGTTTGGCAGAAAACTAGTTACAGTTATGTACCAAACAGAAAGGACACGTCAGGAACACACACAGTAAAAAAGCAAACTAAAACAGACGTGTTTTAGTAAATAATCTCAGCTTCTGAGAAGCAATTATTTCCACCTACATATCTGGTTTAAAGTCCAGTCATTTAGAAAGATCTGCATATAAAACTTGTGCATGAGAAAGAATAAGGAAAAGAGAGATAAGCTCGGATTACAACTTCATAGAGTGAAAAATAACTAAGATCTTCAAAACCATTGTCTTAATTTTGTAAAAATACATATTTATAAAACTAATTAAGGAATGAAGCAGGCCAGGATTTTGTGCTAGTATCTTGCCTCTGACTTACACAGTTTCAATTTATCTCAAATTGCAGTTGTCTATGTCAAAAGATTAATTTAACTGTAGCATTGATGTAATAGATTGAGCTGACCAAATCAAACTCACACTCAAAATACATAGTTCTTTATATGTGCATATTTGATGAGCAAGGACAGCTTAATAACCAGTCTGAAGAATAATAATTGCATCCTGCCTGCAGACAGCTCATTGTCTCCCAAGTATTGCAGAGCTGAAATTTTCTGCTTTGTTTATCAGAATTCAGAATGGTTACCAAGTATCACCCAAGATTACACATTCAGTCCATAAATGACAGGTCAATTAAGAAGGCAGCAGAAATTCGTAAAAATGCTGGAGAACAAGGGTTGCACAGAACACATGAGCTATAATGCCCTCAGTAAATATTTGCCTCCTACTAGAACTGAAAATCTGTCAAATTCAGAATGGAAAAGAAAAAAAATGAAAGCCGTGAGAAAATATGTAAGTTGGTAGCAACATCTAAAACTTAAGCATCCTCTGATCTTGTGCAGGAAGAGAGGATTTATTAGATTACTGTGGCAGGACCATAAAAAACTAGCACAGGACTGTGAAGAAACTATTGAACAGCTTGAAACAAATAACACAGATGGATCTAGAAATCACTTGCCTGCAGATGACAGCTTCAGCAGAAGGTGGTACGCTGGCTGTAGAAATCAGCCATTGCCCTCCCACCAAAGAGGTATGCATTGCTACTGTCACTTTTTTCATCACTGGTACCAAAAGAGGCAAAATAATTCACTTACTGGGTTCAGACTGGGCCAAAGAAAAAGGTATCCAAACTCATGTAATTTGAGCTGAGTGAAGTTTTTCTGGTAAATAAAAATCTTCTGAAATATGCAGTTTTGAGCAGACCAAAACATTGCATGAGTTTAACTAAATTCCAAGGAATATTTTTAAAACAAGGTAACGGGGGGCAAAAAACTCCAAAACCTGTAAAATTATTGTTTTGAATCAAGTGCTATGATTGGAAATTTTGTGTTTAGAAATCAGATTTTTCAGGTTTGTTGCTGAGGTCAAATAATATTATTGAAAAATAGGATAAATAATATTAAATATAGAATTTTAATACAGAGCAAAATACTTGGTTTCTAGTCAAACAATATATTTGGACTTGTTTTTATAACTCAGCCTTACCTTTTTTGCACTTGCAAACCAAACTTAGTTGTGAAATACAGTGATTTAAAATAACTGAAACAAATCTAACTGGAATGAACTTCAGAGTCGTAGCTCTTGTGTTACTCTGAGCTAGCAAAGGCAAACTAATAAATTGCACCAGCCCCTGGGAAAACTCTACAAACAGGATTAAGGAAACTGCTTATGCACCTGTCCAGAACTGAGGTACAGGGATAACCCTTAGTATTCAGTTTTGCTCTCTTCACCTTCATTAGCCTGATAAAGGAACCAGTGTCTTCAGGAGCGATTGAGTTCTGCTCCTAGTTTGAACAGCAAGTGACTAACTTATCCAATACATAGTGAGGACACTTGCTGTGCATGTCCAATGTGTAAGTAGGATTAAACAAAATGAAAAGCTGTTTCAGCTTCTCTATCCTGTATTATCAAAAGTGGTCCAAAGTCACAGATCAAGATCGGTAAAAACACATGGACAGGGGCTGGACCACTTCAGAATTACAGGTTTGTAATTTTTCACTTTTCTGTCTACAAAATGGAAATAGAACCAATTGAGTTTTATCAAAGTAAATACGCAGTATTGATTTCAAGGCACTCAAATGCACAATAATAACTACTTGAAGGCACTATAAAACCAACAAGCTCTATAATAACCATACGAACTAATATAAAGGTATCAAGTTGGCCAGAGTAGGCCTTTTTTGCTAAATAAAAGGAATTATTTTAAAATGGCATAACTAATGCACTGTTGAATTATTAACCTGTATGAGTATGCCAAAGTGATTAGTTCATTATTAAGGTTTCCATCTTTGCAAAACTGTATAAAATATTGCAATAAAATAATTTTGTACTTTCAATATAACTTATTAAAGAATAGGTAATAACAGTAGTTATGCAGTAATGAAAGAACAATCAGGTATGCTCACAAAATCTGGAAAAAAGGAAAAGAAAGGCTCCAGATATGGCATTCATATCACAATCATAGTTTCCCAAGGAGCAGAACAGTAACAGCCTGATTGGAAATGTTTGCAAACCTAGACTGTAAGTATTTCTACCAACCTGTTATACCATCTATACAGATTAATACTGTTCAATTAGTGTATCACAGACTCTTACTTAGGAATATAAACTTTAACTAAATAACCTTATTTCTAGCAAAAGGCAGACCAAGAATGGTATATTGTTGCAGTAAATAAAAATAATAACAAGATCAAAACATCCAAGCCAATGCAACGCTTTTGAAGTGGTTTAATTAAACTGGATCAAAATGGGATTAATTTGTTCCTGTCATCATCTCAGGTAGGAACTCTGAAGAAAGGCAATATGGCAGATCTAATTGTGCTTTATTTTACGTGAAAATGGCAATAGACTCTCTAGGGGTCACCAAAGTGGTGAAACAACTTCTTAATTACTTCAATAGCCTTGTTCCACCATTACTTGGAGAAACGCCCTACCCCTTGTCCTTGGCCATTGTCTCAGTAAAATACCTGTCCCACATAGTAGTGACAGAACCTCACTGATATCAACCCTTGGAGCGCCATGCATTTTTCTGAAACACCCCACAGCAGCTGCTGTCAAAGAGAAGATGGTAGTTTAAGTAAAGCACACCTTCTTGAATAATAGCACAGACCAAGAAGATTCTTGGTGAGAAGAAAAGAAGAAATGAGGGAATTGCCATCCCACCTTCCTGACAGCTAACTCACTCCTGAAGGAGTGCTGGTGAAGAAAAGGTATCCAGGCTTCCACTAACTGGCACCCAACTGTAATGACATACTTAAGATTATTTATTTGGTGTCACAGCTGCTGTGGCTGTTTCCCTCAGTGTTCATTGCATGTATGGAGCAGAAAAGGTGTGGTGACAACAGGTCTGCCACCGCAGCAATGGGGCTTCTGGAGAAGAGAAGAGCCCAGGACTCCCCTGAGCAACAAGAAAGTTCTGTAAAGCTCAGATACTGACTGGGAGGAGAATGGACTGAGAGCAGCCCTGCTGAGAAGAATCTGGAGGTGCTGGTTGACAAGAAGCTCAACAAGCCAATGCATCCTGGGCTGCATCCAAAGCAGCATGGCCAGCAAAGCCCTTGAGGTGGTTTGACCCTGGCAAAATGCCAGGTACCCACAAATTAACACACACAAACACACACACACACACACACTCACACACAGGACTCATGAGTTGAGATAAGGAAATGCGGGAGAAGACGGACTTGATGGGCAAACAGGCTTAAAGAGTTACAAAAAGTGATTTATTGACTAACAGAATCCGAGGAGTAAATGAGAAGTAAAATAAAACCTTCAAAGACACTGTTTCTCTGCTCACCCCGCTCCCTCCTTCCCAGCAGCTGCACAGGGGAGCAAGGCATGGGGAGGGGTGGGGGTAGGTCAGTTCATTACCAAGATCTTCTTCCACTGCCCAGGGGAGAGGCTCTTTTCCTCTGTGTAGCCATGGGTCTTGCATGCAGCAGCCGGCCCGACACTGCTGTAACGTGAGCTACCCCCACGGCAAACAGTCTTCCCAAAACTGCTGTGGCATGGGGTCCCTCTTCCATGGGGTACAGATCTCCGAGGCCAGGCTGGTCCATCTTGGGAGCAAGGCTTTTTCTATTTACTGGACTCCTACTGGACCACAGTCTCTCTCTCAGGCACCCATCCACTCCAGTGTGAGGCAGTCAGTTCAGTCTCTGGTGCAAGGCCTGTTTCGCCACTGGGACTCCCGCTGGACCACGGCCTCCTCCAGGCATCCACCCACTCCAGCATGGGCATGAGTGAGTGGATCTCAGCATCCACCGTGAGCCCCATGGGTTGCAGGGGCACCCCCTGTTTCACCATGGGCCTCCCCATGGCCTGCAGAGGCTGCAGAGCTCCAGCGCCAGGAACTTCCTGTCCCCACCTTCTCCACTGACCTTGGTGTCTCCATGTTGTGTTCCCTCCCATATTCTCACCTACTCCTCCTCCTCTGACTAAGAAAGAAGTGCGTGCACGCATTGTTTTGATTTCTTCTTAAATATGTTATCACAGAGGTGTAACCAACATCTCTAATTGGCCCAGCCTTGGCCAGCAGCATGTTCATCATCTCAGAGCCATCAAAGATTGGCTCTGCTGGACATGGTGAAGGTTTCGAGAAGCTTCACACAGGAGCCATCTTCGCGCCCCCGCCCCCCCCACTAGAAAAAACTGGGCCAAGCTAAACCAGCACAGCCCCCTATCCCACTCCTGTGACGACCCATGTGGAGTGCTCCATCCAGGTCTGGGCTCCCCAGCATAAGAAAGAAGTGTACCTGTTGGAGTGACTTCAGAGGAGGGCCATGAAGATGATCAGAGGGTGCAGCACCTCTCTCACAAGGACTGACTGAGAGAGACAGGGTTTTTAAGCATGGAGAAGAGAAGGATCTGGGTAAAACTTATAGCACCTTCCAGTGCCTAAAGGGGCCTGCAAGAGAGAAGGAGAGGGACTTTTTACTATGACAGGCAGTGATCGAATAAGTGAGAATGGTTTCAAATTGAAAAAGAGGAGGTTTATAAAGAAACTCTTTACTGTGAGGGTGGTGGGACTCTGGCATAGGTTGCCCAGAGAAGCTGTGGACGCACCATCACTGGAAGTGTTCAAGGCCAGATTGGATGGGGCTCTGAGCAATCTGAACTAGTGGAATGTCTTCCCAACCATGGCATTTCTCCAGGCCTAAGGAGTCAAGATTAGTGAAACAGATGCAGGGAACCTAGCAGAATGAGAAAATGCCAGGTTGCGTGGCTGCAACTACAAGATCATTTCAGGGGGTTGGGAAGTCCTTATTCTTCTCAAAATACTATTTCCAGAGTGGGAACAGCATGCCAAAGGCAGATTTCATGTCTGGGGCAGCAGTGTTTGCTCTAGAACTCCCCTGCCCACTATTAATGTACTGTCACAGTGAAGTAGATTGACTTTGGTTTTAAGAACAACATGGAATTTCAGAAATCAGTCAATAAAAACTTAGTATAGACTTGAGGATTTGAGCATAGGAGCAATAGCACTTAGGTACAGCTGTCTTGCAGATGAAAGGGAGATGTCAATAGACTTAGCCAGAGTAAATCCCATTTAACAAGATACGTTACACTATCTGCTAGAGTGCAGACAAAAGCAAACGTATGTCTGACCTAAAAGATCCTTTCCAATCTCAAAAGTTAATCCTGTGGGACTCAACATGGCACACTCAAAGGGCTAGAAGTGCTGAATGAAGTACTTCTGAGATTCAGCTCTGTGAAAGACTTTTGACACAGATTTAATATCCCCGTTTCTTACAAAGAGCACTTTTCACAACCATGCCACCTATGATCTTGCAGTTCTGATCTCTAAAGATCTCCCAAATACCTTCCAAAGGCAAGCCTAAAGCTAACAGTTTAAACTACTGGTCACTAGAAAACAGGGATTCAACAAAGATATTGATTTCATGGCACAGTATAATTTCCTTTCCCTTCCACTAACCTTTCTATGTTCCACAGACTATAAATTATTTTTTCTTTCTTTCCCTTAGTGAGGTATCTGCCTTATCAACTGCCTCTTCTCCACACATATGTTGTGATTTAGCTTGGCCCAGGTTTTTCTTAGTGGGGGAGGGGCACAAAAAGATGGCTCCTCTGTGAAGCTTCTCGAAGCCTTCACCATGTCCAGCTCTTAGATGATGGACATGCTGCTGGCCAAGCCTGGGCCAATTACAGATGTTGGTTACGCCTCTGTGAAGAACATATTTAAGAAGAAATCAAAGCAATGGGTGCATGCACTTTTTCTTAGCCAGAGAAGGAGGAGGAGGTGAGAATATGTGAGGGAAAACCACATGGAGAGAGCAAGGTCAGTGGAGAAGGAGGGGGAGGGGGAGCTCCAGGTGCCGGAGCTCTGCAGCCTCTGCAGGCCGTGGTGAGACCCAGGGTGAAGCAGGGGGTGCCCCTGCAGACCATGGGGGCCCACGGGAAATGCTGAGATCCACTTGCCCATGCCGAAGTGAGTGGATACCCTGAAGGTGGCCATGGTCCAGAGGGAGTCCTAGTGGAGAAACAGGCCTTGACTTGCACCCTGAGACTGAACTGAGTGCCCCACATGGAGTGGGNGAGATGGAAACGGCCCGGCTCAGAGGTCTGTACCCCGTGGAAGATGGATCCCACGCTGCAGCAGTTGTGGGGAGACTGCTTGTCTGCTTGGGGACCAGCGTCACTGCAGCAGTGTCGGGCGGGCTGCTGACAGTGAGACCCATGGTTATGCAGTGGAAAAGAGCCTCTCCCTGGGCAGGGGAAGAAGATCTGGGTGATGAACTGACCTAACCTCCCCCATACCTTGTTCCCTTGTGCAGCTGCTGGGAGGGAGGGAGGGAGGGGGTTGAGTGGAGAAACGGTGTCTTTGAAGGTTTTATTTTACTTCTCATTTACTCCTCTGACTCTGTTAGCAATAAATTAGATCACTTTGCAACCTAAGTTAGTCCTGTTTTGCCTATTTGAGTGCGTCTTCTCCCGGGTTTCCTTATCTCAACTCATGAGCCCTGGGTGTGGGTGTGTAAATTTGGGAGTATCTGGCATTTGGCCAGGCTCAAACCACGACACATACTAAAGAAGTTTTCTTTCAGAGGTGATTTGCTTGGTGTATACTCAAGCAATTGGTTTCATTTTGTGTTTATCTTTGAAGTCTGCTAACTCTATTTCAGACCTGAGGAAGGCTGGTGTGCCTGAAAAGAAATCTTTAAATAAAAGATGCATGTGCACATGTGCACATCTGGTTCTACTTGTTGTCTTTAGAAAACTATTGCTAAAAAAATCACAACTCCATCTCCTTTATAATTATTCCTGAAAGCTGGCAGGTTAAGAGAATACAGTAAATAAAGCACACCAAGTTAAGTAAAATATGAGACATGAGGAGACCCTGTTCAATGAAAGAGCAAAGTAGATCAACATGTAGTAGTAGAATTGTAAATTATCAATATGGAGAACACTAAACATGACCTTTTGGCTGCTCCACCTGCTGATTCAGGAAAGCAAGGGTCTTTTCTAGGCTCTGTGTCACATCAGACAACATTTTGTGATTGTCTTGGAAGCCTTGGGGCAAGCTAAAAGGCACTCCATGTTAAGAAAATTCAATCTGACCCAGGAAACCTGTGGGGAAGGGCTCCTTCAGGCCGCTCCTTGCTTGGATTGACAAAAAAGGCCAAAGTATCTCTGAAATATTCTAAAAAAATGCTACCTGAGGACAAAGTGCCCAATACAGGAGTGAGTAGTCTCAAACTGAGAATATTACCCCCCTTCTCAATTCCAAAGGGAGCCATGATGTAAAGGATTGCTACTCCCAAGTACTTCTCCAGTAGGACCTGATTGTTAGGCTATACATTCCCCTCTTTGTTGACCTAATAGGAACAAAAATTATGAAAACAAGTGAGAAAATAAAAATAAATAATAAAGTCACCCTGTGGAACTCAGAGCTTGTAAGATCTGTGCATTTATTTTTGAAGAACACTGATATTTTTTTTCTCTTACTAATTGTTTCAGCTAATCAGTAATAAAAAAATATTCCCTATAACTTCCTTAACAGGATTAATGGCTTCACTACAGTCATGATGAACTTTTGCTTTATTTTTGATCTTTCAAAACAAATGAATATTTGCAAATATAACACAAATAGAAAATAAAAGAATAATATTTAATAATCCCATAAATTTTGTTTTGATGGACAGTATCCTTTCACTCATAGGCATGTTGAAGTTTATTATATGAAAAATAACATACATCTCATAATACACTATGACATGGTTATGGTAAAATAAAGCTTGAGCCAACCTTCATAATATTTACACAATTCAAAATATTAGAGTTACCAGTGGAAGACACTTCTGTTTTTAAATTTCTTAGATGTTTTAAGTCCAGCCTTTGCTGCAAGTATTATTTTTGCTATTCCATTTTTTTGTATCCTTCAGGAGTTATTCACAGAAAGTGAACACCAGAAGCTATGTATGTGTTAAATTACAATTTATGAATGTAGGAAGCCAGGTTTTAGATTACCTGGCCAGCACAGTCAAATTACATCCTATGACTATAAGCGATTATTTTCTTTTTGATTAGTTAAAAAAAAACCAAACCAAACCAACCAACCAACCAAACAACAAACAAAAAACCCAAAAACAAACCCCAAAGATATGTAAATAATGTGCTTTTTTAAAACATTATATTACTACATTTTTGGTACCTCCACTAACAGAGTTAGTGGAGGGACTAATTAGCAGAGTTATTGACCATCCTATCAGAGAACAATTTAAGACAACAAGAAAATGGAAGAAAAGATCTTGTACTGGTCAGAATCAGTCTTCCAATGCAATGAGAAGGGGCTATTTACAAACAAAGAAATAAATAGAGCTTTGATAATCCATGGTTATGAATCCATGTCACAGAACATCATTGGCTCATGGACTCTATGAGAAAAAAAACTTAGAATTATTACCTTTCCTCCTCACCACTCATGGTATAAATAAAAAACAAAGCGATTTATCAATGTGAGTCCAATATTAATTTGCAATGAAGCAAAGTCTGGCCTCTGCTGTTGCCTTGGTGTTACAACGAGTGACCAAGTGGATGGTTTGCATAACACCTGCCTGTCCTTTGTGTCACCTGAGAGCAGTTCCTCACAAGCCAAAGCAGAGCTTGGGAGTTTAGGAGATAACTACAAATGTCATAATTTGCAACAGAGTGTTACTCCTCGAAAAAGAAACAAAACAAAACAAAACAAAACAACAACCTGCTAAATTAAGTTCTAAAGCTCATTAAGAAACTTTATCAAAGGATTTCTGTGCCCTGAAAAGATCCTAAAATTTTAGGAGCATCTGGGAAATCAGTTGGAAGTACAATTTATTGAAACATCAAGGCACAATCAGAAGTGACTGCAAGTCTGCACACCAGCACATGCCTACTTCCCTGTGTCAGGGCATCCATGCAAAATTACAAAGTGTGTAACTTATTTGTTATCTGTCACACATTTTAGCTCACTGATTCATCTACTTATAATTCATTACATGAAGGAAGCAAACTGAGGGGAATAATCTCTTTGCTTCACATCCTGGGTGTCAGCTGGCAAAAACTCTTGTCTGTCCATCCATTAGTAGTGTAGGAGTGAGATGCATAATTGATCTGACTTTTCTTTCACATTGTTGAAAAATAGAAAATAACCCTGCCACCATCAACACACTACTCCACTTCTCAGATTTTAATGACAGACAGATGCAGCTGTCATCTTTCTTGCTCATGGTGGCCTAAAGCAAACCTGAATTTGTAAAGAAAAATGAATCCAAAGCTCAGAGTGGCACAGACAAGAAGGCTGGTCACTCCCATGCAAACCACGATGCATAATCTTGGCACATCACCACCAAAAACATTGGGTAATTGATACAACAGGCTCACTACTCTTAAACTGAATGTAACACTCTTGTTTTCTGCTGACAGCTCTGTGAAAAAAAGACTTCCTTGGTGGGAAGTGATCAGACTCAGCTGAATGTATTCTTTAACTTCTCACAAAAAATCAAAGACCTCCTTCATCTCCTGGCTTAGTGGGTGCCCACGTAGGGCATGTGTAGAGGAGAGAAGAGGAAAAGCTCTGGAAAGTGGTTCACCATCAGTGCACCAGCAGCTCCAGTATGCAGGGCCAGGAAAATGTGCTGGCTGAGCAGATTTAACTGCCCAGAGATCTGCTTTCCCCTTTGCTGGTATTCACTGCACAGGGAGACAGCAGGAGCTTGTGCCAAACCTTGCTTGGACATTAAAGTGAATGCACATGCACACAACTGGGTTTTAACATCAAGCTGCCACCACTAACACACTCCCAACCTTACTGCCCAAAAGGGAGGAGATTCAGTTTAACATCAGCAGGTGATATCAGCCCTTTCAGAAAACCCTTTGTAGTATCACTCATCATCAATAAAAGAACCCTGTGCTTTCAGAACAGGGTGCAATATGAACCCTGAAACAAACATCAAGACCTTGTTTGCTACTGAGGGTGCGAGGACAGGATCTCAACTACCACTAAATCCTCAAAGTTTGCTTGTTTTTTCCAGAAGCAAAACCTTAAACACATAGATTCTTATCTGGTCTCAGAAGCAGACAGAACTCTCTTTTAAGCCTATTTTCCCTCCCCAAGAGCTTTTCTAGGACAGGGAGAGCAACAAAGGAATATCGATACTGTACTTTTATTTCAGCCTTGTCTCTGACCCTGCGCACTGTGGAAAAATCTTGGATAGACTCTGCCACCCTTCCCCAAAGCATAAATGAAAGTCGCTTCACTTCCTTGGCATTACACAGGGCAAAATGACTTCACATACACCTTGATCCCTCAGAAGGCTGTTGTGATCTGACTAAAATGAGAAAGAAAGCAAAATTTTTGCCCGCTTTTGCCACAGTTTATAAGTATTCATCTAACATGTGAGAACAATTGACACAAATCTAGGGAGGTGGTAAAGTGATGCAACTGTTTGAGGGAGTATAAGTGACACGGCTGCCTAGACCCAGAAGCAATTGTTTAACTTCATTTAAATAAAAGGAAAATATATAGTTACTGCAGCACTGGTCCAGCCACACAAAATGTGTCACACCCACATTATATATGAAATAACTTTAGGCACAAAGGAACATGTTTTTCTAAAATGTGTGTGCATACACATGTATACTTGCCTCTGTGTGTGTGTGTGTGTGTATATATATATATACACACACACACACACACATATACACATAAATGTATACATAGGCTTGAGGCCAGAGAATAAACAAAAGGGGTTAGCAGTGTTCACATATGAGGGAAAAAACTGACTAGATTTAACAAAAATTCCCTGGAATGATGGGAAGATTAAAATGAATGGCTCATCCATACTACATAATGAGAGTCAAGAGTCTTGGTGTTTTACCTGTTAGAGCATCCTGATTACTTCTAACTGCCTGGCACAATGAGGAGGTTATTTTTGCAGTTGCCATGCTCTGTTGTGTGCCAGGGAATGAGCTATGCAACCTCACCCCCGCAGCCCTTTGGCATGTCATGCTACAAGCCTTCCCCTGGTTCTTGAAATATGTCAAGGAAACACATTCCAGCTTCTGGGATGCCCAGATTCATCTGGGACTGCTGACACCCTGATGGGTTTGTTTGAAACTCTAATTTATTTAAATCTATTGTTTTGAAGACAATAGGGGGCCCTAGTGCCTGTTAGGATTCTTTTTGAGGTGCTTAAAAATGCAAAACAAGTTAATGTCAGCAAAGCAAAGGGGTTACACTGAAATAGTTATGCACAAAGAAAAAAAAAAATGCCTGGGAAGTACAAATTACTAGGCTGTCCTTAAGTCCTGTCTGCTTAGAGAGCTGTGGCATGCTGAAGGCAGCCGAGACTGGCGCCATAAAGGCAGCTGTTAGATACAGATCTCCATATCAGACTGGAGTCAGGCTAAAGAGGCCTTTTCTCCAGCATCATCTGAGTGTGACCAGCACATATAAATTAATTTTCAAGCACATTCCCCTTACTATTTACTTTTATGGGTATATAATACCAATTGTGATGAGCCTGTGAATATGTAAACAGAAATATTTTTCAGGCCTGTCTGGGGGTTACACAAAAACTTGACATACTGATTTCTCACGCTACAGTGGAGAGAGAACTGAGCTGGAATTTGCCTGATTTTCCTTGTCCCAGACACCTTGTTGCATTTTTCATAGACTGATTACAATTTATAAATATGTCAGAGAAACCCCTATCATTAAGATGCTGTGTTTCCACAAAGACCACACACTTTTAAATAAACCAACAATACATATTACTAAGTTGGCACATGGTATCTCAATTTTCCAATGCAACATTGCAAGCTGAGGCCCACCATACTTAGCATTTATCTGTTTAATTTGAATCAGATCAATAAATTTAAAATATTTGAGGTTTAAAATTGTAACTGATTAAAATAAAATTAAGAGATGGATGAGCTTTAACCCAGATGAGAAAAATCCCACTGGAAAACTAAACAAACTATTTCTTAAACTTCCAATTACAATGTGCAGAATGAACAAGTCATAGCTGATTTTAAGCTGAAAGATTGTATTGCACATCTCAAAAAGCTGGAATTCAATATTTGAGTTTGAAAAGAGAAACAAAAAAAGGAACAGAGAAATTTCATACTCAAGAAACCTGTTTTGTTTAATGTAAATTGACTCAAATCTGAATTTCACCTTAAGGGGCAAAAAGGAAATAAGCATTAACTGAAATTGGTCTTCACCCATGGAAAAAAATAATAGTCTACATATATCTACACCATGCATCCAGAATATACAGTCAATCACAGTATACACCCTGGGGAAAACTTAGAAAACCATTTCTTCCTCACTTAGAATAGTTGCTACCAGAACTACTAAAAAATTTCAAGAGTTATAAACTTTGAATTACTGATATGCTACTGGAAACCTCCAAGCCCCACCATTTTACATATAAAGGAAAAAGGAAAAAAAAAAAATAGCATTACCGATTAAAAAAACCCATCCTACTGATAAGGAGACCTAGTTGCAAGAATATAGAGGAAATGAATATTTAAAGAAAAGAAAAATTGGAGAAGCAGCTAAGTCATGTAAGCAATGTACGGCAATTTAAAAGCTCAGTGAAATCTCAACTGGCAAAATAATTAAGAACAATAAGATGGAATTTTTAATAAGAAGCACCTGACCAAGGCACCAATACATTTCAAGGTAGAGAGAGACATGATGAATAAAACCAGAGAAAATGTAAAATGTTCAGTAGATATTTACATTCTATAGAGATAATTATAAAATGAAAATGCATTTTGTATAATACAAAACAATGTACAATAGTTCATAAAAGCCACATCTGCCAAGATTAAACATGAGCATAAGTAATCAACAAATCTGGGCAACTTACTTGCACCCCCACAATACTTTAAATTGCTTAGCTGAAGGGTTCTCCAATTCATTAACATTTATAAATTATTTATATTATAATCAATCATGGAAAACTGGAACAATTCCAATAGATGAGAGTACTGCCAAGAAAAAGAAAATTCTGGGGCTGGAAAACCCTGCAACTTTCAGTGTCAAAAACTCATCTCAATTTGTTGAAGATCAACTCAGAAATATTGATCACTGTGCAAAAATTATCTGATGGTCTGCAGATTTTTATTCTGTAACTATTTCTAGCAGGAATAAAAACCCAATGGAATAGCTAACAACATGGGCTAAAGGATGCTCTCAGCATGAATGTGTCTAGATATTGGTTTGGTTTGTTTCTGAACCATGTTCCTTACTGCATCTCCTTAGGCTGGGAGTCTTTGTGGTCAAATCCTGCTGCTAGGTGGCGCGTCCCTCTGACCTCTGATTTTGTGAACAGAGTCCTAGAGTTTTCAAAAGCCTTTGATACTGTTGTGCCAATGGGCTCAAGAATGCAGTCATCTATGCAAACAAACCATCACCAAGAGGATGAAAGCAGGATTCAGCCCTTGGAGATTAAATGAATATTTTCAGATTCTTGTGATATCTCTGAGAACGAATGAAAAATCTGAAAATTAATTAAAAGCTCAGCTTCACAGCTGAGACCTTGAACATGGCATTTCATCTGGAGCTAATGTTTATGAGTAGTTACACTCTCCCTACCTTGGCAAAAGGCTATAGATTCACAATTAACTATTGTGCTGCTATTAATCTTTGGATGAATTGGAACATAGCCTTTAAAGAGAGACAGCCTTTTATAAGGAGATGCATGTGGATGAGTACAGAATCTTTTCAGTGGATGAAAGGAGAAAATCGGCAAGAAATGTTTTTAAAGGCTTGTTACTAAAATGATCCTATTCTGGTCACAAATAAACACTTGAGTATCCCCCAAAAGTTTCTGATTCAGATGCAGCATAGCCAAGACTGTTCCTGACCCCATCTTTCTGTAGCCGTGCCTGCTTTTCGGTTATAGCAGATCAGAGCTCACTGTCATGATTTCAGTTGTTCCCATCCATAGCTCAAGCTCTATCCTGTGACATTTATATGAGCAGCTCATGAGCTGCAGCATGTTCCAGTCGCCACTCTTTGAGGCTCAGGGTACAGAGATAGGGGCAGTACTACATGTAGTCTGGAGCTAAATTGAGCAGAACGGTCCGTCTGGGATCTTGGATCTTCCTTTATACTGCTCTTGGTCCAGAGCTGAGGCAGCCTCAAGAAACCGTCTCAGTTCTCACTACCAAGGTGCTCAGTGAAGATCAGTTTCCCAGAGACCTTCTACCTAGATTATCGTCTTTTGCTATAATTTCCCATTGTCCACCAGTACCAAAACCAGAGGCATGAGGCCCTCACCAACAATTTGCTCCGGAAGCCCTTGCAACAGCTAAGGGCTGACATCATTGTCAGCCCATAACCCCAGTTTTGACACCAAAGGTCCTCCTGACAGCCCTTTAAGCAATCTTTCCTGGTATGCTCTTTTTCTCACTTATAAAGTAACCCTCCTGAGTATCATCTTCATGGAGCTTTCTTCAGAGATGTATTGGGCTAGAAAGAACAAAGTTTCTACTTCAACTTTGACCCTCAGTATAAATACCCCCAGATCCTCAAAGCTCCCTAAAGACTACAGAGTTAATTTTACAGGTCCTACTAGAATCAAGTCTCTTGTGCAGTGTGAAGAGGAAGCAATTTTATCTACTTATTATCCTCACTGTTGCATGATGTGAGAAAAACACGCTGGCTTCCTTAAATGATGTATGAGTGTGAAACTAAAACTGGCAAGTGGCTAAGCTTAGCCATCCATACACTTGTAATTTGGCTACATATTTGGAACCATCTAAGTAAAACAAGAACCTAGTCAGGTGACATACTCCTATAAAACTTAAAGGGGAGCAACCAAGCACAAGTGAGTTCATTAAATGGTGCAATGGGAAATGAAGTTAAAAATATTTATCAACTGCTTTCTGGAAGATCACAGAGTAATGGAAAACTTTCATGAGTTTGACAAGCATTGCTTTTCAAAAGGCAATTTATTACCTAGGAATGTGTGCTTTCACTGAAGAAAATCATTCTTGCTTTTTAATGACTTCAGCTAGGCACAGCATTTTGATATCAGTATATTTACTACACTGCCAAATATAGGATCTCCAGATTCCTGGTGCTTTAATAGCTTCCATGTTTCAGAGCCTAGGAAGTCTTAATGCTCCCTGATAGTACCAGGAGAAAATCTTTTGACATCATGTGTAAAATGTCTTAGTCATTCCTCAGTGAACATCACAAATTATCCAAGAAATATCTGAGAAAAAGATTGAAGAACCTACATCAAGACCACTAGAAAATGAAATTTTCCTTTTGATTGATTTTGTAGGGTAATACGAATGAGCCTTTCATCTATGATAGGAATGTTTTATTGACTCCCCCACTCTTGAGGCAGCTTGACAGGCGGTAGAGAACAATGTAACCATGGCTGTAGCATTATCATCTCTTCAGAGGGAGCCTATCTCTTTGTGTTCATGCCTTATCTGTGTTGCCTGGATTGTAACCATTTCTCACTGCTATGGTAAATTTGATAAGAGTTGGTAAGGACTACAATATGACTCTACAGAGGATCCAAGTAAATCATCTGTCCCAATCCGTCCATGGATCGATTATAACACTTCAGCAAGCTGATATTCCATACTTTAATGTAAGGGCTTTTCTTCCTTCTGTTTCAGAAAACTTGTGAACTGAAACAAGTGCATTCTGCTTTTACATACTTATTCCTTAGCACGCACCTGTAGGCAGTTACTAGTTATTAGGCTGCATCATGCAATTTAGAATTTTAAAAGTATGTCTGCACAGAACTAATACAAGAGTAAGGATGTTTTATTTCTCATCTCATTTTTAAAGATATAATAGAAGATTATTATGAAGATTGATAGAGATTTTCCCCTGCTTAATTGTTACAATCAAATGATCATTGTACACTGAGGCATAAAACATAAGGTGTATCAAGTCAGGATGTATGCACAGATTTTGCAAAGCCAGAGAAAATCACATTATCTGTAGAGAAGCAATAGGTTATTTTTTACTGACTGACCTTCTAATAAGACTCAACTTTCACTTGCATACAGTCACATCATGACCAGAAATTTTATAATTCCCATCCTGTCTTGACTCCATCAGTCAAAGTAGAAAGTGGAAGACAATGAGAAAGGGAAAAGGAAGTTGGAAACAACAGAAAGCTGGTCAGTAATTCATAAATCGGTTCTCTGAGGGCAACTGGGTAAACACAGTTAATTTCTAGTATATGTTCCTGACAGCTGCACATAAATTGTCCTAATAGGAGAGAACAAAAGGGAAAATATCTGCTGCTAAGGACTGAAAATTCAGATTGTGCATGTTTTGTGAGATTTTAGTTTATTCTACTTTGCTTCTGTGGACAAAGCACACACTAACTGCTGGAGAGCATCTTTCAGCTATGTTTCAGCTGACAAGAGTTCAGCTCAGTTCTGTCACACCACTTGGCAAGGGGAAAAAATGCCTGGTAGGAAGGGATAATAAAGTCATTCACATCAAAGTAATCACCTGATTCAAACCAAAATGTTAATGTGGATGTTCTGTGTGTTGCTATACAGGGACACAACAGATAGTGTAGCAGAACATGGATAATGTTGCACTTATAATCATCCATGTGCTTCATGGATATGATTTCTGCAATGATGGTGACAGTAGTATCTGTCCTGCATACTTTATCTTTGCTTCCAGTCTGCTGTCAAATGGGCATTAGCACTGCACAGTCTTTCACTTCCAAAAAGTGGAGCAGAGGGTGCTAGAGATGTACCAAGTTCTCACTTTTCCTTTCTGCCTTTCTGTCAAGTGCCCACGCTGGAATTGTGCAGGCACAGCACAGCTGCTGGGGGAGAGCTAGCTGAGCTCTTGAAGGGAACTGCCATCTGTAAGTAAGTCCTGTACTTGAAGGGCACAAGAAAGAAAATCAACCAGCTTCTATTTTCTGCAGAAGTGAGCAGAGATTCCTCCTCTTGCTAAGAACCTTTCTCTTCCTGGGCTCCGCAGACCCCAGCCAGCCCAGCAAAACACCCCCCAGAACTGCATCATGATGCTCTGTAGTGTTGCAGCCTGGGAAAGAGGCAGGAATGTCACTGTCACGGCAGATTGCAGTGGCACTCTCCATCACTGGGGACACTCAGTCTTCTCCAAGTAAGACTTAGACAGCTCCTGAGAAAAAAACAAAAGGACTTGGCTTTCATTGAGCAAGGTGACTTTCTTACCTAGAAAAGGAACATTTTTTCACTGGGGCAAGTATCATGTTTATCTTAGCCCAGTGTTACAAACCACCTGAGCCAGTCAATACAGCCAGTGTCTGCAGAGCACTTTTTCTAGAGCATTTCAGTTACTAGGAGGTAGCCATAAGTCACAGGGGAGTAAAATTTGATGCAGAATCATGCAAAATCCATTATCATTTCCCTTGCTGTGCATTCCTTCATCTGAGGAGGAAGCGAGAGGAGGGCTTAAAAGCCATTTTATTAGAGATAAGTGCCTTTTCATTCCCACTGTTCTCTCTGAGCTTTCTTCTTGCTCATAAGACACCAGTCACACAAGTCTTACCTGGCCTTCTTACAGAGTTCAGCCTGGAATAGCATATACATATCTGCCTAGAATATGTATGGAATATGTTACACTCTGATGAACCTACATCCTTCACCTTTTAAAGACTCTTTGAGTCTGGACTAACTGGAGTGTCTGCCCTGTTTTTGGTTATAATATCCTTTTGAGATAGAGGCCAAAGAAGTCAAGGAACAGCAATTTTTCAGGGTGGGCAGTGGACTCTGGATTTCGAAATGATAGTCTATGTAGAGAAAAAAGTAAAAGTGCAGTAAACAGAAAATAGCGATCAAAAATATATATGTATTCCCAGTCTTGGTCACACAGGTTATGATGGTTTCCATCAGCAATACATCCTGTAAATAGCTAAGCACGCTGGCAAATTTCCATGTGAACAAAATGCAGTCATCTTTCAGCATAGCCACCTGGTTGAAAATGGCAGGTATGGTTGAAAATAGCAGTTTTATTCACCCACCTACAAATAAGCAGACTTATACTGGGCACTGCAGCTAATGTTGTTTTTGCATAATTTAAAAGGTATTACCTCACAAATTTACCATATAAGTTTACAGTTCACCAATCTCGACACATATATAAAATCTGTAATTGATCATCTACTGAATAAAATTCATCAAATTCCTTTCACACCAAGTCTGAAATTGCTTTAGCTTTAAAATTCAATGCGAAACCCTACATACAAACTCTTTATACATTCATTTGTTTGTTATATAAGATGAAAAAAAAAATCTCTGAAGGCTTTTGGAAAGAATTTTCAGAATTGATTATAGTTCTCTTGAAAGGCTCTGCAGCGACCAATCTGAAGGCTGAAAGTCCTTTCTTCCAAAAATTAGGTGCGGTGTAGGGGCATGAGAGCACCAGCTCCCTATGCACAACCTTCACAATATTCTTTCCCAGTATCTTTGCCCATCAACTAGAGTACCACACCTAGGCATGGGAAAATAGCTGGCTTAATCTCCCTGCACATTCCTGCCCTCTTTTCTTGTAAAGTCAAAAAGGTTATAAATAGTGATGGGGAGTATGTCACATGGACACCTCAGATTATTTCACAGATTGCCAAACAGCTGCCTAAAATATCCCTTCTGTCCTCCATTTCTTTTTCTCACTCATTCCCCCAGAAATTTTTACAGAAGAAACAGTGTAGAAGAGCTCTGAATCTTAAGAAGCAAGAAGCAGCACCATAATTCCTTAAGTAGATCAATCTACAAAGACAAGATTTTCCTCTCTGGTTGGGAAAGCATATGGAGAAAGCCACTTAACTGGTGAAGGGCTGAAGAAAAAATAGCACTAAATATGCCATTCCCAAATAGCATACTTGCTGTATCACAATGGTGATGTTGCTAAGGACAAAGAATGTTCTGTGAAATCAGTATCTAGGACAGCTGATACTGCCCAATAAATACTGTCTAATAAAGACTCTCCCTTGCAAGAGGATTCTTTTCAGCTGTATTTCATCCAGCTCCTCCAAAGCTCCTAAGAGCCTCCAGCGATCTCTGTAGCAACCTGTTCTCAGTTGCCACACCAAGGTGCTCCAGTACTCACCCTCCAGCATGTCTGTTGGGTTGAGGCTGGGAGCAGAGCACAAAGCAGCAATTAAGCTCTGAAAACTGGACAAAAGGGGATGTTGAATCAGTTCTTCAGGGCCATGAAGCAATTTGATCTGTCTGCGGAAATCTGCTGCAGAAAGCAGATTTCATAGGACAGAGTCACACTCAGATGGGCATATTTCTCTGAACTGCAGATCATCTGGCATACCATCAAGCTGCACGTAAATTACTAATGAGTTAAACTAAAGTTTTAAGTGGCACATATGTGCCTTTTGAAAGGACCTGGAATGTGATAGCTGAAGACAAGTCTCAGGATGTTTAACTACTGCAGATCCAAAGCTGTCCAGAAAGATGCTCAAACCATAGCTAGAACCAGAGGAAAACAAAAAAAAACCCCTCAAGCACAGATATTGTTCAAGTCAAAATGATGGATATGATGGAGAACTGGGACTGCTAATGTAAAGACAGAAAAATAATTAATGCATTGCAGACTACAGCACTTAAAAGAGAGGAAGAAGGCTGAGTGAGCTTTTTGTGATTATATTATGCCCGTGCTTTAAATTTTGGCCGTCTCTAAGACGAGATGGAACTCTGCTTATCCACTACCATGTAATTTTGCGTATGGGCACAAATATTGGATAGTTTCATTTCAATAACTAAGTCTGTATTTTGGTTTAACCCCAGCCAACAACTAGGCCTTGCACAGCCAATTGCTCACTCCCCCTCAGTGGGATGGCAGAGAGAATGGGAAGAATAAAAGTTGGAAAAGTAAAGGATTGAGATAAAGACAGTTTAATAGGTAAAGCAAAAGCCCTACACACAAAGAAAGCAAATCAAGGATTTCTTTCACCACTTTCCATGGCCAGGCAGTTCAGCCATCTCCAGGAAAGCTGGGCTCCGTCATGTATCAGGATGATGGATCAAGTGACACAGGAAAACAAATGACAGCGTCCCACCTGCCTCCTTCTTCCCCCAGCTTTTTATGCAACGCATGATATATGGTGTGGGACATCCCAGGGTCAGCTGTCCTGGCTCTGTCCCCTCACAGCTCCTTGTGCTCCCTCAGCCCAGTTGCTGGTGGGGTCGGGACAGAAACAGAAAAAGCCTTAGCACTGTGCAAGTGCTTCTCAGCAATGATGAAAACTTCTCACTGTTATCAGAACAGATCTGAAATACAGAACCACAGGAGCTAACAGGAAGAAAATTAACTCTATCCCAGCCAAAATCAACACAGACTGCAGTCCCCTGAGTCTTTTACATGGAAGAACTGATGTTTACGTTCTTGGGCAGCTCTAGAGTCCATAGCAATTCTGCGTCTCTCTCAGATCCTGAGGAACAAGTACATCTGGATTTGTTTTCTCATTTGTTACAAAAAACCCTAACATTTTTTTTTCTTTCTGGCATCTTTCACATTTGCTTCCACTACCTCGTGAAAAACAGCCACAAAACAAGGTGGACTCTGATCTTCTTCCATGCACTACTGAATCAGGAAGAGAAAGGTCAGTGTACTACATGAGGTAATAAGAAAGCCTGATATCAGTTTGATTAACATCAATAATAATAAAAAACCACACTCAGATTAAAATAATTTGTAACTAGGTGTAGCCATGGTAAACACATGAAAAATAAGTAAAAAAATGGTGTAGGTAATGTGTTCAGGATATTGTCAAAGGAGTGAAAGAATATTTCCCCACTGCTTAAATTATTTTAAATATAAAACAATTCTTAAAACAAAGTTTTGGACAGAAAGAACCTGTGTCTGTAGCCTGTATTTCTATTTTACCTGTATTATGCAGACTAGCTCACAGCTGGCCCTTAATTTGAAGATATCCTGCCCTCGCTTTTGTTGATTTGTGTTCATTTTGCCAGTGGTTAATAACAGCTAAATAAATACAATAATAAAAGCTGCCTGCTTAATACTTAATTTTGAGCTTGTCTTGTTGAGTTTCCAGCTTTTAGTTCTTGTTGTGTATTTCTCTGCTAAATTAGGAGCACTTTTGTATCCATTTGTTCTTCCCATGAAACTTTTATATACAAATCATTTTTCAGTCTGCTCTAGTATAAAGAAAAACTTGATCTGCAAGTGTCTCATTATACAGCTTTTGCTCTTCCCCTTCAGTAATTAGTATTTCTTCAGACTTACAGTTTTTAATATCCTTTTAGAAAGAATTAAATGGAAACCATTTCCAGGTTCTAACTTCTAACACATAAAATTATGTTGCTGCTTCAATACATTCTTCTTTCCCTGCTCCAAGCTACATGCCACCTCTCCTAACATTGCAGGGACTCTCACACTGATCCAATGCTCCCTCTTATCTCTTTTTCAGAGTCACTATCTTTCTTTTCCCCTATTTTATTTATGTTGTTCTATGTTTCTAGATATGTTATTTGGTTTCTTCTCATATTAAAATGCATTTCATTTAAATGAACTCTGTTGCTTAGTATTCCTGATCTCTTTGAAGGATTGCTTCTACAGTCTGTCAGAGCACATCTCCAATATACTTGCAAATGTTAGGAGCAGGAACTTAACATTCACTGCTGAATATGTTGAATAGTGAATTCACAGCTGACCTCTGCATAGCTTCCCTTTAAGAGTATCTTCCTTCACTAATAACCTCTCACAAAACTGTATTTTTCAAAATCTTTCAATTATTCAGTGTTTTACTTATGTAATATTTCCTTCATTGAAAATACAAAGGACATTTTCTGCTCCCATGGTAAGACTGGCGGAGACAGTTTTAGCACCCAAGGAGCTCTGCTACACAAGAAAACATCTGCAGACACTGTGCCCAAGGCCTTCTGTATCCAACAGCCAAAAAGTGCTGCCTAATGACACCTGAGCAGCTGTAAAATAAACCTGACCAGTTGTAACTTCATCTGTGGAAAAAGTCATCTTAAACTGGGTTCAGGTCTGTCTTCCATTGGGATTTTTCAACAACATCAAGTGAAAATATGTTGAAAGGCCCTCCTTAATTTTCAGTGCCAAATCTGAGTAATCCCATCCAGCCTGTCACCAGCATATGAGAAACACCAGGAACAAGAAAGATGCCTTGCCTGGCAGCAGTCTCCTGCTCCCAAGGCATTCTCAGAGGGCTGTTAGTGCCAGTGAAAATTAATGGAGTTACAGTCACACCCATTCCATCAATCTTGGATATGGCTAAGCTTTATCTAGGAATCCTCCACCTGAGCTACAAGAACAAGCCAAACCATGTAAATGTACATAGCTGCTTTTTAACAGATTGATATACCCATCAGAGGTAGATTCTACCGAGTTCCCAGAACAGCCTTATCTCTGGATTTGGGAAACCTGCTCACTCCCCAGTCTTTTAAGCAGCTTGCTTTATTACCTGTCAGCTATCCAATAACTCTAGTACAATATGGGGTTAAACATTACGTTAATAGTACAGTTACACAAACACTTTTCGGGCAGCAAAGCTGGATCAAGAAGTTCCTCTGCTGCTCAGTCCAGCTTTTGCTTCAGCATTTCTTCACTGTACCAGTGCGACTCTCCAAGGTGCTGTGCTCTTGGTGAAACTGCTGAACTTACCAGAGGGAAAAAAACAGAAAAACTTCCTACATTGCAGTCTCTTCCTCTCCAGGAAGGAAAAACATGTGGGGAAGTCACACAGAATAGAAATAGAAATTTATAAAAACTTTTCTGAGTATTAAAATAGAAGAGGGTAGAAAGCACTTGAACTGACTTTGCCACGAACTCATACTTGTGACTGCTCATAGAGAAATGTGTCTCAACAGAAGAAACACTTCGCCCACCTGTGTTAAAGAACTCAGAAGCCCTGCCAGAGACAGCCTAGAAGCCACTATGCATTCAAACTCTAACAAAGCTGCAACTTAACATTCAGGGCAATTCAGTTTGAGGTTTAGCTTAAGGTTTTCTCAGCAAAAAGGGAAACAATTATAGTTACAGGATGGTAGCATAACTGAATTATTAGGGCAACAGTCTGGATGAGAGAAGAGCTCCCAAGTTGTTCCTGCAGACACCACTGGCTCTGCTGACACAAGGCAACCAGGAGCAACAGACGTTGAAACCATCAGGAGCAGTGTGGCATGGCTTCACCCCACTAGAACTCCCACTTGAAAAGTCTCTTTCAGAAGTCAAATGGCCTTAACCCAATTTCAAGAAGAGAAAATGAACTGAATTAAGAATCCTTGAATTCAGAATAAATCCCCAGGTGGTTTTCATTCTGTTTATGGCAAGACAAGAGTAAAGTTGTTACTGGCTCTTTTAATTTCATTCTGTCTCATCAAAATTCCCTGCTTCACTCATCAAGTAAGGTCAAAGATTTGTGACCCCACTGCTCTGCAACTTGCTGGAAATCTGAGTAATATTAATCCTAAATTAAATTATACCTGATTTATCCTCATAACAACACTACTTTTTTTTCCTAATGGCTCCTTTCCCGCATTGCTCCATGTATTTTAGGAAATATCTTCTTGAAATCATGATTTTGCTAGATAAACAAGTCAACCTTTTTAATTTTTCATTTGAAAAGAAAATGTCTTTCCACATAACTTTTTCCAATAGTCTCTCCTCTCCTGTTATAATTAGAGTTCAGCTTCCTTGGGCCTGGATGTCTGGCATTGCACACAGTGTTTCAGACATGATTTCACAGTTGACCTGGGGGAGAAATAAATTTTAAATATTAATTTAGATTTATGCATTTAATTATCACTTTTATTATATGCAACAAGAAACTTAAAAGCTATCAAGATCATTCTTATAGCTCATACTTCAGTATTTTGGCACAAACCTGGTAAAGTTAAGACTTGATAATGTTTTCCCTCATGCTACATTCTAAGGTAACATGATCTGAAGATGAATGAAAACATTTCTCTCCTATATATTGTTATGTCAGGATTAAATAATTCATACCACATACCTTAAATAATATAATCAACAAAGAAATAATATGCTTTTTAGTCTCGAAATTATTTTCTAAACATTCTATTTAAAGTTATGTGTAGGCTATAAAGATTGTACCTCTTCTCCAGAAACTGAAACCTATGCTAAAAACCATAAAAGTTATGGAATATAACACCCTTTAACAGTCCTTAAAGTGCCCTTAATTTTATTTCTATATTTAACTATTACTTTTCAAACATTTTACTAGGCTATCCAATTTCTGATGCTTTTTTTTCCTCTTTAAGTGATAAAATGAGTCAACTGTTACTACTCTAAATTATGTTACATAGCCCCAGGATGGTACCAACAGTTATGCAAAGCTTAGTGGCCAGAATGTATTTATTTATCTGCTTTATTTCTTGACTGTTATGAATGTAACCTGCACCCGTCATCTAAGCAACATCTTGTATTTGCAATGGAACAGGGCTTTGCTGTGAGGAGTAGTGGTGGTGGTGTGTGTTTGCTCAAGACCTCATACTGAGGTATGAGCTGTAAGAATGATCTTGATAGCTTTTATGCTTCTTATTGTATATAATAAAAGTGATAATTGTTTTGCATTTTGTGGAGTTTTCTTACAGTAAGATCTCTGGCTTCATATGACATATGGGTGTGTACATTCAGCTCAGAGAGTAACTTGTGAAAAAGCAGGTCCCAGCTTAACAAAGGAACAAAGTACTATTCTGATTTATAACACTATGAATGTAGAATGAGTACTGATAAAGTACTTGGATATGAAAAAAACACCTACTGGTTTAGAGGAATAATAATTCCATTCCCATGTGACTGAATGGTCACTTTTTGAAATTCGAGATGCTGAATTGCAGGGCTGACATTTTAAAATTGTCAGAGCGACTTTTGTCCATGACCTCGATATTTTACAAATACTAGTTGTCAAAATGCGTGTGTGTAAAAATTACTACCCCATCACCACACAAACGTTTTTCTCCCTCAAACAGAGGTAATGGAGGCAGCCTATACACAAGCAAGGTAGGACAAAACTCTTGGGGTCTTGTCTACTGTAGAACCACCTCCTCAGAATGAAATCCATCATGTTCTATATACGTAAGCAAAATTAAACATAATTTAAAACATAAGTGACTTTCTTAACTTCAACGTCTCAGCAGTTGTCTGGACTGTTGGGCCTCTAGAATTGCTTGTAGGAACAGATATCTTCAGTCATCTAAATCAGGGAAAGAGAAATAAAAAGGTATGTTCTTACAAGCTGTTCTGTGAGGATATATATTTGCACTCAGTTGTCTTACCTACAGCTCTGAGTGTATTCACTTGTACAGTATAGTTGAGTAAGACTTGGCAGTTAAAAAAAAATCCCTCATAAAAATTAATATCATAACTTAAAATAAAAATTTTTTTAGTTGCTTCTCCCATCTTCTTTTACCAGCTCTAGCCTGCTGGAAAGGCAACAAGGATGCTCTTTTATGGTAATCTATCTACACAAGGCACTAAAATTCAACTCAGTGAGCATTCTGAATAAGAAAAAGCTACAGGTTTTGTTTGTTGGTTGGTTTGATTTTGGTTTTGGTTTTGTTTTGGTTTTTTTTGGTTTTTTGTGGGGGAGTTTTTTTAGGTTGTTTTTTTTTTTAACCACAGCATCAAGATGAACCATGTAGAAGAGCAGGGATTCATTTTTTCACGCCTAATGTTTTTTACTAACTTTGTCTCATTTCAATTGGTGCATACTTTGTATGAAAGAGAGGTGAAGAGAAACGGGAGCTTTATATTCATAACGGCAGCCTTTCTTTTCTATGTATTAGATGGCTCCGTTTAGAGTACCTGAACTACAAAAGTCAGTTTATACCACTGCCTTGGTCTGCAGCTGGCTTGAAGCTTTAGGGCCCAATTTTGGTGGCCTTCCAGACATGCAACTCTGTTATAAGTTAATGCAAAGTTTGATATGAGAATTGAGATAAAATGCTGGACTTATGCCTAGCTTATTACACTTCAAAGAGTGGCACTTTAGCTAAGGGAGCAAAGAAAATATTCCTACTTCAAACACAGTAGTCATCTTCTGTTTAGTGGACCAGAACTTTCACATCATTACAAGAAAATTTGAGCTACTGATAGTGAAATGGAAATAGCACTGTTGTAACCCCAAATATCTTAAGTTTCTAATATGCTAAGAGAATGTGGACAGCAGTAGACAAACACAAATACGGTATTTCCTAAAAAAAAAAAAAA
>VZRN01006758.1:0-36503 GCA_013397935.1 Dasyornis broadbenti | reverse complement strand
AAAAAAAAAAAAACCAAAAAATGAAAACCAAAGAAACAAAAAAGTTGAATCAATTTGAGTCAGAAACTGTGAATTTCACCTCCTTGAAAATTCAGTTTGACAAGCTTCTGTTCAAATTAAAAGTTTCTATGTGCTAGACCAGAAAATGTAAGACATCTAAATAATTTATCATTTATCGGTCAGATTTTAATAGGACATTGGAGACTTTCATGACAAATTATGATGCAAACTCAGCATTTTGAGGCAAATAAGTGTATAAAGGACTCTGCTGTAATGCATAAAAATACAAAAAAGGTCTCTTTTCTCGTATCTAGCAGTAAAGTGTTATGTACCGAAAACTCAAGAGCAGCTGATCTGTGCCTAAGCTAACCTGAATGTGTAAAATAAATAATTCTAGTGCTCTGGCCTACCCAATTCCAACAATTCTGCTTTACAAGCACCTGTACTGAGTCCAGTAGCAATCAACAGAGAAGCGTGCAAGAACATACTTGACACAGACTTCTTCACAATAAAAAGCCTTCCACATCTGGTCACTGCACTTACATTGATCTGTTGGCAATGTAATACTTGGTCATAGATTTCCTCTGTGAATCTGGCCAAACTGCTGAGGGTTTTCTGTATGTTCATTTCACATCTGTGTAATGGTAACAGGAATTTTTTTCTTAGTAAATGTGTCCTGGGACCATTCAAGCTAAAGGATGAAGCACGCATGTACTCTAGCACAAAAGATTGTGCCAGCAAAACAAAGAGAAAGAAAATCTGAAACTAATCACAGATCTATAAATTACTAACTCTTAATATTCAGGCAAGGGCTGGAAACCTTGAGCCATGCGCCACATTTTCTAATTTGTGCTTTTCTGAAATTAGGGAAATGAATTCTGTGGTTGACAGGAGCTTACCCAGATAGCGTAGGCTCCTCATCCATAGCCCCTGGGTGATCCTTGTAAAAGTGATATCAGTAGCACAATCATGAGGGCAGTCAGACACTATCAGGTCACATCAATATTTAGAAAAGAAATCTCAGGAATTTTTTCTGCAGCAAATACCCTACTCACACACAGGGCTTCCCCAGGAACATTTTCTCTATTATCTATCTGGTGACAGTAACAGCCACTTTGAAGAATCCTAAAACCAGATGACAAATACTGTCCTAAGAGAAATATCTATAGTGAAGGTTACATAAAGGAGATAACTTGGTCCCAAACAGCATGATAATTTTCAGTGTGCCACGTTTTGCAGTACCAGTCTCTTCACCTTGGAGTTCTCTGTGACTGACCCTTTTCTCACTTCCATGCACTGTCTCCTGATTTTCCTCCCCTCTGCTAACTTAGCTGTCCTGCAAACACTCATGCATTTACCCTTCCTCATGCCTCCCTCCTGAGCTCCTCCTTGCTGCTGTAATTTTTTCACCATTAGTCACCAGAAAATCAGTCCATTAAGGACATCAATTGTGTGTGCAGCTATAGGGATTTTCCATAAAATATGAAGACTAATTTGACCGGCACACATTTTCACCAAGTGTCTTAGTAAATCACTGCCATCCCACTTCCCTCCTTTGTCATTTAGCTTTGGCATTTTACTTTGTCAGCTCCACTTGCTGCCATGTCTGCTTAGGCTGTGAGCTCTTCAGAAATAAGAGATTGGTTTTTTTCTGCACAGCCAGACACTTATTAAGTGTAAGGTTCTCTAAAATAATGAAGATTTTTCTCAAGTCTCCCTTGATGCATTGGTGAATTCAAAGTAGTTCTAAATAGACAGGCAGACATTGGTGCTCTCAGCAAGGAGGTCAAGAAGTGAAAAGGGCTTAAACAGTAGCTATTTTGATGCATTTGAGAACAGTTAGCATGAAGTTGGTTCCATTCTTTTTTAAAGGATTAAAAAAACAAAAAGCACCTAGCAGCAGACACACTCTGCTCCCACAAAAGTCAAAAGCTTTGCCATTGATATACAACTGCACAAACATCATGTCCTTTCCAAAATTCTCTCCCATACACCTGGTTCATACTCAATTAATGTATATATGTATCTTCATGACTGCAATTCAGCTATAATTACTAATAAAAACAAAATAAATCCACGGAGGACGCCAGTATTTTCCACCTAATTTTTATGATACTTATTATCCATGCAGTCTTGTAAGGGTAAACGTAAACTTAAATGAAACATTACATAAACATTAAATAAAACATAAAATAAATTTAAAAAGCAAAAAATTTTTTAGCGACTGAAATCAGAATACCAATGCTGCATGCATTGGCATTGCAGTAGTGATGCATCAGCTATTTAAACTCACCTTGCTCTTTGTTGTGCAGCCCCTCTCTCTGGCATTTGAAGGAGCATGGAGATGTGTGTCAGAAGGTGGTCACATGTCCAAACCCACTCAGTGCTAGCAAATGAATGAATGTGAACTCAGTACCTGCACATGTTGTGGAGTCAGCAGGAAATCAAGGTCGTAATCTCACACATTCTCTGCGTTTAACAAAATTGCAGTTGTTGTATTTACAGAGCAGGCAGGTATTGCATTAACGATGTGTAGAAAGTACCCCAGGGAAGTGGAGGCAACAGCAGCACAGACTGCTGACTTGGGATGTTACCTTCTGTTGCTTTCTTTCCAATGCTATTTTTACTCCAGGTTGCTCTAACTTTTGAAGTGAAACATCATTTGCAGTGCAGAGTGCTTCAGATTCATTACTCTATTTTGAGCAACAAGTAAATAAGTGGGCCCTCCCAAGCCAAGCTGTTATACCTCCAAATACAAGGAAGACATTTTTGCCTGGCCAATACACTGATTACATGGTACTATGCGTATTGAAATATAGACACTCAAGGGAAAAGTTTGAAAGACATTTGGGTGGCAGAGTTTAAAACAAGGTGATGGAGGCAGGAAGATAAAATTCATTCCAGGTGGTACTGGCATGCTGTTAGTCAAATGGGCCTTACCAAATTGAAAAAGTATGCCTTTCCAGGAGCATCTTAAATTGCACGCCACTTTAAAAGATCCCTCAAGCTAGATACCCAAATGTTTTCGAAAATGTGAGGTCTCAGCAGAAGAAGGCTCAGAAGAAGGCAGACAGAGTACAGTTACCCTGGCTGTTGACAGGTAGGTAGAAAACACAGGGCAGAGGAAGACATTTTCTTACCGTAAAACCAACTGAAAACCAATAACAAAACATCTCCCTCAAATGTCAGCTCTGCAGGATAGGGTTGTTCTTTGCTTTCCAGCAAGTGCCGATGCAGCATTTAAAAAGGCACTTTGTGATTATTTTCCCCTTCCTTAGCTTAAGCTTTCAGGCAGCTGTGATCTAACACTGTTTTGTGCCTCCTGTGAAGAGGTAGACATCAGCCTTTGACAGTACCTGCTGGGAGAACATGACATACTCTCCAGTAATCTTTTCTAACAGGGAGAAAATGAACTTTTGTGTAAAAGGTTTTCCCAGATTTATGCCTCAGTTTACCCAGTAGGACAAATATGATATTCAGAAGAAATCTAAAAACAGTTGAAACTAAGCAAGGACACCAGCTTAGATCCTTACCCATTCAGCAAGAGTCACAGCAGGAAGGCTACAGAAGCTTTTGGTGAAGGCTCAGTGAGATATTTCAACAGTAACCTGTTAAATTTCTTAGTGCAAGTGATAGTGTAAAGCCACAAGGTCTGGCACTATTGTCAGCTTGCAACATAAATTTAAACTTTCCAACTATTTTTAAGACATGAGTGAAGATATTCTGTCAAGAATTAACTGCAGTTTCAAGGATTGAGTTTGAATGGAAAGAGGTCACTATAAAACACCTTCCCCAGCCTCACCCAGAAATGGATGAAAATTACACTGATCTTTCTGTTGCTTAATCAGCTCATTTTTATTGCATGCAGGCACCAATCAAGAACCAGGGTTTTATGAAAAGCAGAAATACTCAAGCAAGGCATATGATCAAGTTGATCTAATCATCAAAATTTTTCAAGACATTTGTTTTTCTGGTTAAGCAAGGGCTGAGGAAGGAGGAGGTTGTTTGTCTTCTCCCCCAGTGACAGAATGGCACAGAAATGCTCTCCTTTCTGGCAGAGCTGGCAGGATTTACTAAGTAGCAGGATTTGCTAATGCAGGTCCAGGTGCTCCTAGCCCTGCAGGTGAGCTGCTCCCTGCCCCTTCCACTCACTCCCTATCCCTTTCTTCCACTCTCTCCGTTACCCACTGCTGGCTGCCCTTCATGCTCTGCTCCTCCTTCCTCTGCTAGCCAATATGGCCATCTATTTCTCTCATCTATTCATCCTTTTGCTTTTTGTGTTCAGAAATACGCATTAAAACTAACAAAAAAAATTGCAATGTAATTATATTTCAGGCCTGCTCAATGCTTAATTTAAAATATCTCTTTCTTCTTCTCAATTAGATGTCCAAACCCCTTCTCATCTCTGGACTCCCCTGTCCCCAGCATAGCCCATGGTCTCCAGGCTTACGGAAAGCATTGCTTTTAAATACGTTTTTTACATAATTTCTAAGCTAACCAGAAGTGACCTATCCTGTCTTGACCCACATCTCCACTGGGGTCAGTGGGCCCCTGGGCACCATAATAGGTTCATCTTTAGATCTCTCCTCATCTTTTCACTCCTTTTGTCCTGTCTTTCCTACTATTTAATTTCAACTCAGACAGGTCAGACTTATTTTTTAGAATATCATTAATTTTCATTGCAACAGAGTTGTGTTCACTTTCAAAAGCATCTCTGGGCAGTCAGAAGAACCACAGACCATGACAGTCTGTGAAAATGATACCAGCTCTGGAGTACAGCACTTTACAGCCTACAGCCACACATGGCTGTGCATGGGGAGAAAAATGGGAACAAGGGGACAATGGCCTTGAACATGTAATCGTCAGAAGTTTAATGGGGCATAGAGTTAAAAGACAGTTTGATTTTTGCTTTGTTTCTCTCTTTATTAAAATGTCCCGTAATTGCTTCACTTCCTGAAAGTCTTAAGACAGGCTGGTGTCCCAGAGAAACACACCAATGAAGGGAAGACAAAGGCTTGGCTAGCTAAAACCAGAATGCTTTCCTTCAGATCCCCCAAAGCAGTTCCTGCTTTGCTGTGGAAGAAGCAGCCAAGGAAACTATCCTTACCATTGAAGTAGAAATCAAAAGTAAATTGAAAAGAAATAAAAAGAGATTTAATTTTAGAAATTGTTAATTTCCAATTTAGCTAGAGATTATAAGACATTTTCTGGGAGGCTGAGAATTATTAAGCTATATATGTGGTCACTATTTATAAAAACTACCAACCTCTTCTCTGTCTTCCTGTTTCTCCCAACATAGGAACCTACAAACACTTCAGCTTCCTCTGAACCCTTGGGATCATTCAGGTGCAGCATTCAAAACTCTTCACACTAGACTCTGATGAAGAGATATCACACACAATGTATATACAGGCTTGCAGACTTGGGCAGTATCAGTCTATTGAACTGAGTACAGACTAATTTTATTTATTGATAACCCTTTCTATTATTGCAGGTTCTAATGCTCCCACATGCTAAGGGAACGTAAATCAGGCATCTCAAGTTATTGCCTTATATGTGGAGGCTAAGCTTTGCAGTCTGCTTCTGGGCTACACTTTCATAGTCAGTGAGGCACTTTGTCTTCAGAATTAGAAAATGGAAGTTTAATAATCTGGCTAGCCCAAAACAGAAAACAGTTTAAACATTAACAATACATTTTTAAAACCCGTGTTTTTTCAAAAATACATTTATACATAGTTAGCCACAAAAGGCTTAGGCCAAATCCTTTTTCCTGTACTCTTCCATCTTTTTGCTCTCCATATGCTGATAGGCGAAACCATGAGACCTTCACTGGCTCCTCTCCTCAAGAGCTCTGCTGTTTTAAGGTGTTACTATTCCTACTGCGTGCTGCTTTTTACCACTCCATCACCAAAACAGGACTAAGAAAAGCCCAGAGCATTCCTCAGCCACCCAGGTGCCAAGTCCTGATCCTCCTCTCCCACCATGCCTTTGACTCTGACATGCTGTCTTGGTTTGGAAGACAGGCGTCTACCAAGGAAGGTGGAAACCTGCCTTAGAATAGAGGATATGACCCCTCTCCCTCCAAATTGTTATAACTTTGAAATAAAAGGCTCTCAGGCAAAGGTATGGGAAAAGGAATAACAGTTCTTTAGTAGTATCTATAATGAGGAAAACAAGCAACAATAACAGTAGCAATAACAAACAAATAAACCAGAAACCCGGTGGCAGCTTTCTCTGGGCTGCCAGACACCACCCCTCCCCTTTGGTGCAGTTACGGTCACGGCCGGCAGGGGGCGCTGTCGGGCTCCCGGCAGGGCAGGGGTGATGGCTCCCGTGCAGCTGCAGGGGGCGCTGTGGCGCGAGCTCAGCTCCTCCGTGATGGCGGACGGAGCGGAGGGCATGGCGGGCCAGGTGGCGGCAGGAGCTGCAGCAGCAAACCTCAGGGCAGCAAAACTGGAGAGCAAAGCTGGTTCACTCAGGTCGGTGAGCAAAAGGGTGGCAGAAACTCCGCAGCGGTGGCAGAAGCCACAGTGTGTCCCAGCAGGTGGGGTGGGAGTGAGGATGAGTGGCAGCCAAACTCCGCACGTGGCAACCGCTGCACGCAGCCAGGGAAAATGCGCACTCTGGGAGAGGGGCAGAAACAGAGTCAGGGCTCCGCACCTCTCCTCCCAACGATAAAAAACTAGCCCAGCAAGGAAGAAAAAAAAAGGCACTGCTGAGCTCCTGAGGCAGCAGAGAAAAACAGCCCAGCCGTCTCCCTCCAAGTCCCAGGAATAAGTGTGTTGTTACCAACAGCCAGGTACCTTTTTCTCCCCTCCCACACCCAGCCATGTCTTTTGTCTCTTAAGTTCCCAGTCGTTATCTCTTAAGTACCCAGTCGTTTAGGCTCATTAAGCTATCCCTAGCAACAGGATGGAAAAATTCCCAACCTCCAACACATGCCAAGTTCTGTTCACAGACCCTGCTGGTGGGACATCAGCCTCTGGCACAGGCTGGTGCCACACAGCTGCAGACACCCACCTTTCCCCCTACTGCAGCTGCTTTGGCTGTAGTGGGATAGTTCCCCTGGGCTCTAGGCAAAGATCCAAACACTCCCCTGGCTTGCAACCTGGCTGTCAGAGACCCCTGCACATTATCTACAGGGTTTTAATTAGTTGTTTGCTATAAGTACACAATCCATTCCCAGAGTAATCACCCAGTGGCAAATATTCTGTCTAGGGAATTCCTTTCCTACTGAAATCATGCTAATGACACCAGTAAACACAAGGTCTCCATTAAATTTGGAGAGTCCTGTTCTTGATCTAAGAACTACTGAATTTCACTAGGAATATATTAAAGGGAAGTGAAGCAACCTGAGACCATGAATAAAAATTAAAAAAAAAAAAATTAAAAAAGAGAAATACATTCCTTTTCCACATTTCCCTAATCCAGATGCAACCCTTAACACATTTACTTTTATAATGCTTACTGTGTATTTGAAGTGCAGAGGAAACAGTTATTTTTGATGTTCTTATTCATATGCCATTTGTGCTAAAACACTAGGTAGTTGGGGTTTTGTTGTTATTCACAGAGATCAGTTTCCCAATTCCTTTGAGTAGCAAAATTTCCATTTGTTTTGTTCACTTGGATTTTAATACAAAAGAACTGTGTTAATTCCAGGTGAATTTACTTGTTTTACACCTTTCAGTTCTTAACTCAGTGGATTTTTCTTGTTTAAGCCACACTCCAACTTTCTATTTCACTGTGAGGTCATATTTCACAGCTGAAGAAGTCATTCTAAGCTGGCATTTGCCTTTTGTAATCCTGTGTGGAATTGCCTAGATAGCTAAACTTTATTCAGCCTGTTCCTGAAACAGGAAGATGCAGATGTTAACAAAGGGATGACTCAGTCTCAGATTGCTCCACACAATGTTACATCAGGAGCAGGAAATGTTTCCCCTGAATGACGTGTTGGCTTGGGTTTACTCCAAAGCAACAGGAGGACCGGCATTGTGGCTTACCCTGTTATATTGCAACACCCTGGCTCTGCTAACATGAGTTTAATAATGACACATTATTTGCCTAAAGCGCAGCTTTTCATTGTCACTTACCAAATTTGAAATAATCCCTTGTCTGAGTACTTTAGGTTTAATATTTAAAATTGATAAGATCTTCAAAGTCCCACTGACATTAAAGGTGAATCTACTGTGAGCAAACATGGCATTACACAACAGTAAAGGACTCTGAGAACTCACTTTCTGTGCATGTCAAATTTGGTACCTGGTGGAAAAAGTGGAACCTAGTGCCTCCATCATAGAGTGTCTTAGCTAGATGTGTGTGAAAGAAGAGTGGCTCCACACATGGCATAGGACTGCTGCTCAGGAAAAGCAGGAAGGGATCACTCAGGTATTTGCATGGAAAGCCATACTGCAGAGAGACCACCTGTTTTCCTAATCTTAATAAAAGTCAACCAAAGAGTGCAAACAGCAGAGAAGTTATTTGCACTCTGGGTCTCTATACCAGAAATTAAAAAAGAAAGGACTTTAAGGTATGATCTATTAAAATACTGACAGTTTTTAAGGTGAGGTGGAAAGTTCAGCCTCCACGGATGATAATTGTCCTTTGTCACTAGAGAGCTCAGATGGAAAATTTATTACTCTCAGCTGAAAATTTAAGCTGAACTAGAATTATGCCACCAGAAAGACTGTTTGCACAGTTCTGCTTTAATAGTTACTGCCTTGATATTTGGGCAAGAGAGTAATAATATGACATGGTGTATAGGAGCCCTCTCCAATTTATCCACTTTTCACATCTTTGCTTCCCATCTGAAATCTTGTAACATTCTTAATAAAAGGTCACAGGAGACATTGATACACAGGCAAACTTTATATATTGCAAGACAAGGTTATCACACCTGATAAATCCAGGCCCTCTCTAACACTTCAGAATCTCTCAGAAGAGAGAAGTTGAACTTAGGGTAATTCCCATTTGTTTTCAAGCGAAGTCTTATATCTACATGCATTCATACTCATATACATATATATCTCTATAGATCTCTCTATATGTATCTATATTTATGTATATGTATATATGTATTTGTATTTCTTTATATACACTATGCATATTTGTATACATTGGTACATATATATTTACATACACCATATATATATATATATTTTATATATATATATATATGCACATTTCAATTCGGTAGGTTCTAGGCAGACTGCAGCTGCTCCCCAGTTAATTTATTCAAGAAACTCAAAAGCCAGTCTTGAAAAGCAAAAATATAAAATCAATGCTTCGCACTTTCAATCCAAATGAATAAAATACCTCCATCTTACACTGCAAAACTGAATAATTCATTTTCAAAACAAAAAACCTTTTCAAGTGTGTTTTGAAATGTTCATGAGAAAGACATCATATTTCATTCTGCCCTAGCTTTTGCTGTCTTGCTCATTATGACAAAAGTCACCAGCAAAAGAACAGGAATAAACTGTTGACTCCTGGAGGATAACTCCTCTCACATCATTGCTGTGAGCTATCTGCCATGCATTTTTAAGCATCTTGCCCCTAACATCAGTATTAAGTGGCTGCAGGGAGCACTCAGCATCCCAGGCAGTTACCAACCAGTTGGAAGGATTTCTGGGAAACACCACTCTTAAGTGCCCCTAGCTGGGTTGAATCCAGTAGGAATGTCTATGCATTTGGAAAAAAAGGGTCATCAAGTGGTGTGGTTTTTCCAATGGTGCCGACTATAGCCTTCAATTACGTTTAGCATGTGAATATGTTACATTTACTACCTGAGGATTTAAAAATAATTTTAGCTTTAAGGGAAGCATTTAGCTGATGGATAAAATAAGGCATACAAAAGGTGAAAGAATCCCTCCAGCTGGCCTGCCTGGCTCCTGCTGGTACACCTGCAGAAAGGGAATAAGGCACATGGTACTATTTCCTTCATACTCATGTATTGCATGACTCAGTAAATAACCTTCTTTAGCCTCCACTGCTCTGTTCCTTCGAAAGAGCCACATGATGCCCCCAAAAAGCTGGGGATGGTCTCAATGGCATTATCACTATAACTAACTTGGGCTAGTACTAAAAAATCACCATTACAAATATCCCTTACAACTGGTAAAACAAAACTCTCTCAAGCTGAAACATGTAAATAATGGGAGATATAAACCCTTTCAGATCAAAATTCTGACAATAGCATGTCAACAAGAAAAATACTAGAAAGTTTAAGAATATGTAGTAACCCTTTTAGTCTTGGTATCTCCTCTACTTGTCCCATCACATTTTATCATGCACAGTCCCTATATTGCATTCTAATTTAAGCTTTTGTGGAGTTTGATAGGCTTTCTGCTGTATTTATTGCAGAGAAACATATTTGTTTTTTCTGTGCAACAGTATTTCCTCTGTATGCTCTGAATATCTTCTGTAGCTTTTCTGATGTTTCTTTTCCTCTCACATTTATTATTCTACTTTCCCTTCCACCCCTTACTTTTGGGCTTGTTCTGGTTTAAATTACAAAGAAATGAGAAATTCTATTCAGTGTTTTTATAAAAATGTTTCTTCTTGTATTCTGAGGTGTTGACCCCATTATAGCTGAAGGCTCTTTTCATATCTAAATGGTGCATTTCTTCCAATTTGCTGTCTCACATGTGTCCTTTAGTAACATGATTTTAGAGAAGGTAAGACCTCAAGACACACTGTAGGATGTAGAAAAGACCATAACCTTAAAACATGAGTTTCTTTCAATTGCCTTTGACTATATGTGATTTTGGGGACACTTCTTTCATAGGAGCACTGAGTGATGCACAGGGTCTCATGTTATGTGAAGAAGCATTTCTCAGTAACAAATATGAATTTGCCCTCTCTTCCTCAAAGTAAATGACAAAATTCCAGCTGTTATTGGCCACAATAGCAGAAGAATAACATTTTGACACTTACACATAGAGAGGTATGTATAGAGACACAAAATACACAGTCATATTGAGAAACACATAAAACATGTTATAAAGCTCTGGCACAGTAACAAGTGAACTGCTGAGTTCTTTCGTGCCCTGTCAAAGAAAAATACCATTTCATAAATACATGCAAAGGTTCGTGCAGGGGGACATTCAGTCCTGGGAAGCTGTCTCAGACACAATAGGTTTATTTCCTTCTTTTCCACATTTGCTCCTATTTCCTGGAAAAAAGGAGGGTTTTACTCAGAAGGATAGCCTGCCCATGCTATAATCAATGTCACTGGTAAACCATTTGCCTTGTGAGCATGAGGGAGTATTCACTCTCACCTGCCCCCTTTTCTGGGGCAGCTGCCACTGCTTCTGGAGGGTGCTCTTTGTCTATTTAAAATTTATTTGTTTACTCTTTAAAAATCCCATGCTCAAAAAAAGAGTTGAATAATGTAGTTTCAGTTTAGCTCCTGTTCAATTTTCTTGAAATCAAAATCTCTGTCCTCCATACAATACCAAAAATACCCTCCATTTAAATACTGAATAAGCACAATTCTTAAATTTTTCTGAAAGCTCAGCAGAGTTATTAGGTCAAATGACCACATAGCTGCTGATTTCTGGATGCCCTGGTGAAATAATGCACTTCCAGTACCACAGCGATCAAATTATCCGAGCTTTCTACAAACACTAGCTTTGCTCCATGATGACAATAACCTGGTTGACCCTTCTCTGTTCCATCCTAAAGCACTGATATAGCCATGCTGAAAAATCTATCTTCTTGGGCTAGAAATAAGAGAATTGGTCAATGTGCAACAATCTTATCAGTTCCCTCACCTGTGACAATGAAGAAGGCTTATTTGTCAGGGGCTGAAAGACTAAAAACTGTGAAAAAATGTTCTGCATTAGTCAAGTTTACAATACCTGACTACCTTGAAATGGGAAGCAGTGGGTGAAAAAGCACTCTTAAGTTTCTTTTTTGTTGCCATTTGTTGTTGCTGCTGGGTGATGACAGAGCTAATATGGTTAAGGGAAAGCTGTTTTCAGCCAGCAGAACTTTGACTTAAGCAAGACAAATCATGACACCAATATTGGCCTGTATTCAATAACTGATGAGAAATTTGCAGTTCAGATTACTGTTTCTTGTCATGTACAACTTCATTAGGGTGGGGGGTGAAGGAAAGAAGCAAAAGAAAGGGAGACAAGATGAGGAAATAAAGGGCTTAATTTTGTCACAGGCTTACTCTTGCTCTAGTAAACAGCAAAATCTCCAAGTGTTTCCATTACTTGCTGCTGGTAGCAAAGCAAAATTCACCGTAACATTCCTGCATTCAAAGGTCACCACTGGCTGAGTTACACAGTCAAGTTACAGCAAGACAGATTCTGTTACCTCTTCTTGACTGGTAAAATAAGTGTTTTGAAGTGAAGAATATGAAGATCTAAGCATAAACGTATTTCTAGGTTCCAGACAAGATGAGATTAACAGTGTAGATGTGTGAAAGAAAGAACACTTTTCTCCAGCTCAAGTAGTAACTGATCTGCTGAATATTGATTGAAATACTGTAAATACTTACACTCATTGTTTTAGATGCAGAGACTGTCATTCAAAACCTCATTAAGCAGTCAGTAGACATCTCCATTGCAAGGAACAAGTAATGACATCAAGAAAATCTGATAACTTGTAAAAGAAAAAGTGTACAAGACATGCAAGAACAGTGGCCTTCTTTACTTCTCTGTGACAGAGCAAGACTTGTGCTCCCTCTTCTTTGACACACACATGCCTTTATAGTCTTGAAGGCAAAGGGCAACATGAGGCAGAAGGCATCACCTGAAGAAACAAACCAGGTAAGAGGGACAAGACATGATAATGTGAGCATATCAGTGTTAATGTACTTACATTTTAAACAGCCAGTAGTGAGCCCTGAATTCAAAGACAGAGCTGGCAATGCTTGTGGACAGATGCATAATACCTGCTGTCACACAGAGCTGCACTGCAGAAGATGGTGGCAATCAGAGTCTGCCAGAACCAGCTAATGTGAGAGGTGAAAATGCAATATAAAAAGGAAAATAATATGGGGCTGTTGCAGCATGTGATAGTAGGTGCCACAACCTTCTAGGAACGTCTCTGCAGCAAAGCCGCTCAGCAGGATTGCCACATATAACACACTACAAGCACACACCAGGTAGCTGATAACATGGTCGATGGCAGCGAAGCGAGAAAGGTCCATGGGAGAAATTTATTCCAGCTATGCATGTGAGGAGATAAGTAGAAGAGAGAGCACATGGAAGAGGTCTAGGATTTTATAAGGGGTTGGTGGGGGCGGAGAGACCATCAGGGATCCAATGGTCTAAGGGCATAGGGGCAGTACATAGGTGAGGTTAGTACGAGAACCAATAGGGAAGATCCGAGGGAGTGGCAAAGTGACAAGGGCTAATGGAAGATTAGGGAATGGGAAGCATTCCAGAACAGGGCATAAGCATCTTGGGTGAAGCCTTTTCTGCCTCTCTGACCTGGGGAGAATCTCATCAAGCCCATAGGCCTTGACATGGGGCAACCAAAAACTTGTGGCAGGTGCTCTGCCAGTGAACACTACAATGATATGATTTCCAACATAAATAACTATTTATTATTAAAAAGGGAAAAAAAAGAAAAAAATACAAATAGTTTAGGCTTTTATATATGCTAGCAACCTTTGCATGTGTCTTCTGTGTACGTGTCTATAGATATAAATATGTGTACAAGCATTAAACGCATGAATTAACATATGAATACCCCAAAAGACATAATATTGAGGAAGACAAGAACCCTCTTCCAAAAGCAAAAGCACAAGCTTCTTGCAGCCCACAGCGTAAAATCCAGAGCAGAAAAAAGGAGTTACAGATGAGGAAACCAGTATGCTGTGCATGCCACTTGTGTGACACCAGGCCCATGTGTCCACGGCTGAGACTCATAACACTGTTTCAAAACGCATGTGTAAAACAGTTCAGACAAAATCTCTGTACATGGTGGTTAGGGTAGACAGTGGAGCTGAGCCAACAACAGTCATTGTGTTTTAGGCTGAGCCAGTACAACCGTATTCCCAGCGTGGGAAAGGCCTTCAGATCTTGCTAACTCTTTGATAGTGCCTTAACTGAATTCATTGTGGTAAGCAAACAGCGGAATTTTTTGCACTCTTTTTGTTCCTGGTATTCTCCAATAAATGTATTGAACGTTTTCTGAGTGAGATAAAAAATCCTTTTGGAATATATTTAAAAAAAAAAAAAATCTGATTAACCTCTCTTCTATTTCAGGGTCATAAACAGCTCTGATGCTCAGAGAAGGTTACAATCTTCAAGACGATTCACCCAGCAAGGAGATGACTCCCACCTTCTGGATATGCAAACCTGGATGCCTGAGCATCCATTTAATTGAATGCCTCTTATAGTATTTTCACAGAATAGGCTAAATTACAGTTACTGTGAAATGAAATGTTGACTTGTTTTATTTGTGATAAGGTTTTTCTTGATTTGAAACATGAAGATAAAAGAAGTTCCTTGAAGCAGAACTGTTGTCTAAATCTGCGCATCAGTATATTTGCCTGATTTTCCATCAGCAAGGTCTGTGTTTATTAGTTCATCAGCTCTTGACAAAGTTATGAAGGCACTGTGCAAAATCTGTGAAGAGTCCCATTGACAAGGTAACATCCTATTAGATGCAGCTGGGGAAAACCAGGCAAACTTGGAGGCTTGTATTCTTCTATAACAATGCTTCTATACATTAGAAACTAGTGGGTACGATACCCCTAGAATTTGTATCTGGTTTATTACAGCTTCACCATTAAACCATGTCTATGCCATAACAGAAGTACAAAGGTGTCAAGATGTGCTGCTCTTGCTCAGAAAGGGGAAGGAATTTTCAGGGCTGTTCTAACCAAAACTTATTACTGGAAAGATGCTCTAAAAGTCATAATTCAAGTGTGTCTCCCCGACAGGGGAGCAAAGGTTAAGATAAATAATTGGAGAAATTAAACATCCTCAGAAAGCAGAAGAAAGATGCAGAAGAATGACAACCAGTTATAGCATGGCCAGACATCTATACATAGCTGATAAACAAATTATGTCTTGCTTGCCTCACCCAGACTCAAAAACTCAGATGAGGTAACTGCTAGCAGCCAAAGCAGGGACAATTGTTGTCGCGGTGGGGGGAGGTTCGGCGCTGGCAGCGCCGGGGTGCTGAGACCTTCCTAGACAGAGCGTCAGGCGGGGAACAGCCTCTCTAGGGGTGCTGGCAAAAGCCTCCTGGAGCGACAGTGATTTCAGCAAGTGTAGCGACTCCTCCGCTACAAGTGATCAGCTCTTTTGTGAAATCACCCAAGGCGAACTCCGGGAGAGAGAGAGAGGTGGCTCGTACGGCAGTTCCACAGAGGTAGCTTTATTGTCCAGCACCCTGCGAAGGGGAGGCCAGAGATGAAACCAGCCTGAGGTGTTGGGGTAAGGACAGGGGTTTATATGGGGAAGGTAGAGCGTTGGGTGGAAACCGATTAGCCAACGGGGAAGGGGCTTTTAGCATGGGAGAAGCAAGGCCTGTCGGAATGACTCCAGTTTCTCACCCTGAACTTGAAGGTGAGCTGCCTAGCTCTGACTCCTCCAGGGGAGTGCGGGAGGTTGGCTTGAAGGCTCACTGCTTTCCACACATTGTGTGTTTGTTTATGTTTTCTTTATGATGATTATAGTCTTGGAACCCAATAAATGTGAACCTGCTAGCCACAACCCCCATAATTTCATCACAAATTACTTAACAATGCTTTTTTACAATACAGCTGAGGAGAACACTTACTAAACAGAAGACTATTTCGTTTCTTTTTGGTAGGGTTAATTTTCTGCTGCTTTAACTTTTTGAACTATTTTCCCAAAGACCAACCCACTATTAGTGCCAGCACGGGGGAAGAAATGTGAGTGTCTGGTGGAGCCGGGAATAAGTTTATTCTTCAGAAGAGTCCCTGGAGCTCAATGGCCCTTTGCAAGGGCGTCATCACACTCCACTTGGGCTCAGCAGATCCAATACAGGTGCATTCAGCCATCCACCCTCACACAATAGCTCTGGATCTAGGGAAGCTGATGTCATCTTTAAGGTGGCAATGGTGTTTTGTGGAGCCAAACTTCTGCTGCCTGTTTGGGCAAGGGAACTACATGGCTGTGCCTTACAGGAAGGGAGTTCTGCTCTCCATCTCCCCAGCTGTTTTTACATATGTGCTGGAAAAAGGCTCAATCCCAAGTTCCACAATTCATCAGTAAAAATGAAACTTAAATGTACAGAGCTGAGGGACTAGAAGCTTTAAGCTTTCTTCTTCTAATTAACAGCCACACTGCACATATTTGGAATGTAAGTCAAGACTCAATATTTTTTTAAAAAAATTTACTAATGGAAACTGCTTATGACTTGAAGGTTTGTTGCTGGTTTGGTTTTCTAGCTAGGCACCTAAATATGGAAAGACCTTAGAAATACAGTTTCGGCAAGGATGAGCACATGATTTTAGATTGTTCCTTGCTGCCAAAATATACGCTTGAATCACATTTGCAATGAAACAGTTAATATAATTGTTGGGCCCTGATCTAGTCTGAAGCTTTGTTTTACAGGGCTTATCCAAGCTGCATCACTTTCTCTTTTATATTAGAACTCCCAAAAATGCATCCCGTTGCATGCTGTAACCACAATCTGGAAAGTTATCAATAAAAGTGTTTATTGTTTTAACCCTGAGTGACCAAACCCAACTTTATGCCCTGAGCGTACTGAGCGCTTCTCTGAATGATTTAAGGAAAATTGATGTTATTTAGCCTGAGGCTGAGAAGCAACAGGAGAATTAGCATGCATGTCACTGTGCTTAAATCCCTGCAAAAGTTGACAATTCTATTTGCAAGTATAATTCCATACTGTCCAGGGAGACAGACAAGCAGTTGCAGACTCACCTGAAAAGGAAGCTGCTCTAAGGTAGCACATGTAACACAAGCAGAGTGAATCTCCCCACTTCTTTGGAAAGATTTTAAGGACATGCTTTAATGAATTGTTTGACACAAACCTGAGTATATTAAAGAAGAGAGGCAACAGAAGGCAAGCAAAGTATTAGCCTGTGATCCTTTCCAAGCCTTCTGTTTGCCAAGGCAGGAATAGCCTCGTTGTCTCCTCTGGAAAACTGGGAAGCTGAAAATTCACATTATAAAGCCATGAAAGAAGCGTACCTACTATAATGATTCAGGGAAAACACTGATGGTACTGGAATTCATTAGCAAGGAACAGCTTTTGTAGCTGGCTGAATGCAGGAGGGAAGCTTGACAGGGGCCATTTTGGCAGAAAAACTAGATGTTATGTTCAGTGTTTTCTGAACAAGTACTTGGCACACAAAGTGAACTCAGTTGAATGTATTCAAGAAGCAACAAGCTGTGAAATGTGTGTTTAGCTTAGTAGATTGGCAACAGTGGCTTCAGTCAAAGAAAGGACCACCTAGTTTCTCCCGTCTGGAGGCCTTACCTACTGCAGTTCATCACAGACAGATTATATACTGTTCATATAGTTTATTTTTTTCCTGTAATTTGTCCATTAATAATGGCAGAGTTGATTTTCCAGTGGAACATTTATATTACTCAGAAATTAAATAACTTGGTAAACCTCATTACAAATTGTCACTGCAGAACATGGTACATTTCTACTTAGTCATCTGTCTAGCATTGGGTTTTACCCCAGACAGAGTCAAGGCCATGGCTATGGAGGTTAAAAGGTGTCCCATTTTTTTCCCCAAAAAATCTCTATTGATCGTATTCATAGCAAAAGTTTGAGAAAATGATATGATAAAACAATAAATAACACAAGCCTTTCTTATTTAACAGCATGCTTTTTAAAAAAACATAGCTCTGATTTTTTTTGTTGTTTATGTAAAAGAGGTAAATATTTTTCTTCAAAAGTTTACCTCACTTTCTCCAACATTATGATTAGATGCATTTTTTCTAGAGTTATCTATTGATTCTAAATTATTAACTAGACTACAAGAACTATCTACATCTGCACTTTAGAGGTAGGTATTCTTCTTCAGGATAATATAACACTTGCCTACTAACAAGCAAGAATATTATATTTAAAATTTACAATCATTGAAATACAAATTTTGTATGTATCATAATAAGCTTGTACACAGATTTATTATTTTAAATGACAATTTATTTCCAAAAGTGTTGGGCTTTTTTCTCACCAGCTGAGGAGACAAAATTATTTTATGAAGTGTAAAATATGACACAAAGCTGCACAAGCTTAAATTGTTCATTTGATTGCATTTAAAATTTCTCTTCACACAATGTTTTCTACAATTTATTTTTACTATCATGATGACTTAGTTCTGTCTTCTTTACTCCCCCACAAAGCTTGAAAATATTGGCATAAAATCTGATATTTAAAAAGAAAACCCCTTGAAATAGCATCAGGAGCCTTCACATTTGCGTACTAGCTTCTTTTTGTGGGTACTTAACTTCTTCAAGTTCAAAAACATATCTCTGGGGCCACTTGATTTAAACGTATGCCACAATTTCTCAGTTCACTACATGACCCTGACATCTGACTCTAAAAAAATACCTACTATTAAAAAAGATGTGATGCTACCATGATCTAGCAATAATCGATTAAACCCAGGCCTGAATTCTAATGAATATCAAGTGACAGGTACCTGTATTTAATGCTGAGATACTGACTTAGCAGTGCTTAGCAATATGAATCTGTGGTCTGGGTCAGGTTGTCATTCTTTCATATACCCCCAAATTTAAAATCTAAATCTGTTTTGACTCCCTCTGATAAGCCTCTGCCTTTTTAGAGTGTTTATGTCTATTATAAACTTACTGACCTGCTCTACTACTAAGCTAAGCACAATAGAAGTTGTTTATTAATTCATCCTTTATTTATGAAGCAGTTTACTACAAGTGGACACATACAGCAGTCAACAAGACAAACCAAACCAGACACCATTAAAAATCAGTGCTGTTTACAGGTTTCAAATGATAGTGTAAAAAAGTGCTTGCATTACAGGCAACAGGCAGCATCTTGTCACTTAAAATACAATATATTATGTACAAGATTAGAACGCAAACCCCACAAAATACTCAGCACAGTGCATCTTCCCAAGAATTCACTAGACCTCAGTACTATTGTCATAACGTCTTATGAAATTGAGTTATTTAGCACTCACAGCAGATTAAGTGAGAACAGAAACTGCAGAAGTAGCTCACTAAACAAAAACCCCACTCACTCCATTGAGCAGAAGTTCAGCTCCTTTATTTGAAACAAAATACCATACTCAAGCAAAAAGCAAACCCAGACTTGACTACCTCAAACAGCTGAAGCAGTACTGAAAATTGTCATGTTAAAGTCCTCCATGACCTGAGCCAATGGTCAAACTCACCCACAGTGCAATTCCTTTGACTTCAGTGGAGTTGTGCTGGCAACCACCTCAGCTGTACTTGGCCCAGTGCCATTATTTATGCAAGGCTGTGCTGTGTGTCTTCTCTTGATAAATGCCAGCACTGTAGAGCTCTGAAAAATAAAGAAAAAAACATTCTTCTGTAATCACAAGACAAGGAACGCAGACATACAAACTGCAGCACAGGAGATAAACAAGAATTTACAGCTGTGCTATGTGTGAGCATTTAGTGGAAGTTTTTTATTTTAAAGAAAAATTTAATATCATAAGTAGCATGAGCTTCTTTCTAGTTAATGGACTACAATTTGACTGTTTCATCTCTGCTTTGAGCCACAATTTTTCAATTAAAATTAGAAGTGGGATGAGACAGACACTGACTGACTTTTTATGGAGACATCCTGTCTTGCAGTTAAACAGACTTGAGGGAGTGTAGGACTTGCAAATACACTTTCAACGTCTTTGAATTTGGAAATATTTAGCACTGCTACATCAGGTATGGAGCCAAGCAAAATCTTTGAGACTCACAGGAATATGATAATTATTTTCTATTCAGGTAACATGCCCATCAATTACTGTTGCTAGAGGCTTTAGAAAGCCTTTAAATATAAACATGAAGGCTCTAACCTACTGTTTTGCTGAATTGGTGCAGGTGATCTTCACACACTTGTGAGCAGAAAGCACTAAACAGCACCTACAAAGCAGACTGTGGCTCCTATTTCTCAGGAGCTGGCTGATATGTCAGGAACTCTATGTCAGCGCACAGCCTGGCTGAGGAGCAGTGGTTGCATATTCACCCAGGACCTCCCTAAAGCCAACATTTTCCAATTCCTCTATGCTGGTGATTTTTTTAACACATCAGTCCAATGTGTGTATCTATAGATACATATGTATGTATGTATGTCTATAAGATCAGCTTACTTTTTTCCTCACATTTATTTGAAAAATAATAATAATTTATAAAAATTAGATATCATCTGGAATCAATTAATGCATACTCACATGTCTTTCTTTTGTCTGCTTAAAGGCAATGGTTAATCTTGTATATTTATTCACATATGCAATGTGAAGCCTTCCTGACATTTCAATAAATGAAAATATGCAAGAGTTAATTAAAAAAAAAAAACAACAACAAGAAAACTTAGAGCCAATAAGCAGTTGTGTATTCAGTGTTGATAATACCTTATGGATCAGTAGTCTGCTAAAAAAACAGTTGGCCCAGTAATTTGGGACAAACACAGATTCTAAGAAAATATATGAAAGCATACTTCAAATGAAAAATAAGAAAAGTTTAAAGCAAATATTTATTGAAATCTGATGACACTAAATAGCTTTGTTACCTTAGGCAGCCTATTTAACTGCTGCCTCAGCTTACCTATTTGAAGTATGAGAAAATGTCTCCTTATCTAAACGATACCTGAATTTTCCCAGGAAGGTAGAACAGTTTATGATAGAAGGGAGTTTTTGAGTTTATTCCGTCTACTCTCTATGCTCAGAGCAGGACCTACTTTGAAAATCTCAGATCCAACTACAGAATGAAATCAGTTTGCTCTGGACCTTACCCAGTCAAGCTTCAAGTCAAGCTCCAGTGGTGATACTTGAACCTGCCCTAATTCTTTATGAACATTTATTTTCTCCAATTACAAATGGGAATTTCTTGCATTTCAGCTTGCATCCATTCTCTTATCCTGTCACTGTGGAACACAATCTGTCTTCCCTACAGATTCCCATCACGCCACAATCAGGGCTCCTTCCTGTCATCCTCTTCTTCTCCAGGCTGAACCACCCCAGCTTTCACAGCCTCTCTCTGCACACCCTGTGCTCCCGCCCTGACCAGCCTGTGTCCCACTGCTGGGCTCCATCCGGTGCCTCAGCCTCTCTCTTTCGCTGAGGAGCCCAATTTGAGCACAATGCTCCAGGTGCAGCCTCTCCAGTGCCAAAGAATGGGGAAGGATTGCTGCCTTCAGCAGTACTCCAGTGGTGAGCCAGCTTGGTCCTGGTTACAACTTAGTGGTCCTGTCAAGATATATTTTGAACTTCTCAAAGTCTAAAAATAGCTGAAGGAATTGTGAGGCAGTATTTATGCAAGAAAGAATGACAACTTATGCTTTTTAATCCTACCCAAAAGATTTACTTAGTGAAATTATGAAAATTTGAACTTTACCTGACAGAGAGTTCCTGTAGAGAGATGTCAGAGACCTTTTAGAAAGAATATATTTATTATCATGATGTACTTACATTGCTGGCAGATAGAAGATTTAGGCAGGGAATAAAAAACTTAATTTCACCATCTGGTATGACAACTGAGTTACTTCTTCCTATTTAAAAAGAATAAATGAGAAGATGGTATATTTAACTAGAGAGCAAATCAGTATTTCTCATTGTCTTCAGTTAAAGCACAAGTCCCTCTCTCCCCTTCTTAATTTCTGTATGGCTATCCTTCACCAGCTCATCCACCTAAAACATAGTTATTTATCACTCCCTTAGCAAAATCATGCTATCAGCACAACACTATTACCTCACTTTTTTTGATTCTTTATCATTTTCTTCCACTAGCTTCCTTCCAACAACTACTGCTCCAGCAATGTGCAGCTATTGTAAAAAAATTGATTTATTTTACCTCCTTTTTAGTAAGCTCCTGGAATGCAGCCTTGCTGAGAATATTTTAGACAGTTTTGCTGTTCCCATTACATCAAACACATGTACATTATTCTTCTTTATCTTCTGCAGACAAGAACACAAATCTGCATTCCTGCAAGCTTTTTTTCCAGTGATAATCAAGGTGTTCATATGTGAGCTGTGTCACGGGAGCTGCTCAATGCTATCCCATCTACAGTGGAATAACACTCTATAATCAAACACAGTTTTCTACTATATGAATTTCTGGGCAGACTAGCAAACTAGTTTTTTACATTCCCAGTGATTTTGACAGTAATAGTTAAACATACTTTTCAGAATTTGTCCAAATATGATTTTTACTTTTGATGTCTATATTAAAAACATAAAACTTATTTGAGACTTTCAGATATAGTAAATCTAGGCTTCTGCTATTATGAGCAAGGTTGTCATACAGTCTTGCTCATAAATATATCCTCTTTCATTTCATTTATATTTTCCTTTTTTTTTTTTTTTTAAATCCCCCATTACTACCTGAAGCTTACATCATGTTCTGTTCTCCAGCCTAACTGTACTCAGAGCAACTGAAAAATCTGCTGTTTCTTGGACATAATGCTTTCCCTCAAGCTTTTGGTTTTATTCTTCTCACTCCTTTCTTTCCCTTTCCTCCTATATCAAGTGATATAGAGGATGTTCAACATCCTTTCAAAGAGAGAAACTCCTCCCAAATCCCCTCTCCACCTCTTTTCCTTTTCACAGTTCACCTTCCATGATTGCAAAGGGTCTAGACTTTATACTGTATCTCAAATGTAGTGTTCTCCATGGACATGTAGAAAGGTATTAATGACTCCCTCAATCTTTTGGAAGAGTTTTGCCTGATCCGTGAGGCCTTTCCATGGACACAGCTTGACTGTAAGTGTCTTCTGTGTGTGCTGTAACTACAGAAGCCAGCTCTGGTGAGTCTGTGCTCAGAAGTACCCAGCACTGAAGAAGTGCTGCAGCTCGTGAGAGCTGAGGAGATTTTTCTTAACACCTAGGTTGATGCTGGTTGGGGAAAAACACATTGATGAAGTAAGAGAGTAATTTGTAATACAATATGGCTTTTACATGTTAAGGTTCTTAAATTTCATGACTGAGCATAGCGTTACAAAGCATTAGATTATGCAGTTCAACACTGCTGTAGCTCACCATAACCACCAGTTGTTTTTAACTTCTGACAGATGCCTGTCCAGTGGGCTGAGAAGGGCAAATCAGTCTCAGCCCAGTTCTCACCTGAAAAGTCATCTTCATGAAATGCTTCATACTATAAATTTGCACTAAGTGGTGATGGTAGAGGAGACAAAGATTGAATAGTTGTTTTGTGCCATTTCTTTCATGTCTCTAGGCAATCCCTCTTGGTCATGGTTGAGATACTTTGCTGACAAGTAGACAGGGGTGTTTATCTTCCCTCCCTGTACCCAGCTGTCTTCTGGGGAGGAGGAAATAGAGATTAAATGCTTTTCAGACAGAAGTTAGACACGTGAATTCATTTTGCTTCAAATTGTTTTTATATGCTTATATCTCAGACTGTGTTTGCAGGGAGATACACACATTTTTCAAAATTTAAGACTGTTATTGAAGGTGTCGTGAAAAATTTAGCATTTACATGCAAGACAGCTTAATAGATGGGGCAAGGGAGAGAAGAAGGATGGAAACTAAAATTGCAGAGATCTCGTTTACTTTTCCATAGAAGCTAGACCCCAATTATTTACTTTCCAGTCTTTTAACACTTGTGAAACATTATTTTGTGTATGACATTACACCTTACTTGGATACACACTCATTTCGAAGTCAGAGTAAGATATCGTAGCCTCATAAAGTGTCTTTAAATACCAATTAAATAAATATTTAATTGTCTAAGGACTTGATTTGTTTGCTCATCCATGTCTAGAGAAGAAGAGATTGAGAAGAGCCCTCATTGTGGCCTTCAACATCTTCATGAGGGGAAGAGGAGGGACAGACACTGATCTCTTCAGCCTTGTGACCAGTGACAGGACTCAAGGGTTGGCATGAAGCTGAGTCAGGGGAGGTATAGATTGGATATCTGGAATAGTTTTCTCACCCAGAGGGGTGGTTGGGCACTAGAACAGGTTCCCCTGGGAAGTGGTCACAACACCAGCCTGACAGAGCTCAAGAAGTATTTGGACAACACTCTCAGGCACAGGGTGTCCTGTGCAGGGCCACGAGCTGGACTCAATGATCCTTGTGAGTCTCTTCCAACTCAAGATATTCTACAATTCTAGGATTCTATGATTTTGCATTTTACACCTCTTAATACACACAGTTAAAATGCATAACAAGGGACAAAAGAAATGTAAAAGTTATTCCTTCAGGGTCCCTAGAAATATTACGCACATTCAATTTAAATTCATAAGGAAACCCTTTTCCAAATTTCCTGGTTTATCTTCTCAAATAATATGTGTATTCCTCATCCAGTAGAACAATAAAATAGAAGAGGCACAAAAATATATTAATGCTTAATTATAACCTTTTGCTGCATTATCTGTGTATTTTCTTTCCATTCTTGTTTTTAATGGCAAGTGCTTACACAGAATATCCCAAAGATTTCATAAAACCTCAGCTTCATAGTAATTGATCTGAAACATTCAGGATTATAGCACAGGAGATGAGGAGACAGTGGGTAGTTAACAATAGTGAATCATAGAATGATTTGGGTTGGAAGGGGATGTAAAGACCCTACAGTTACAATCCCCTGGCCATGGCCAGGGACACCTTCCATGAGGTCAAATTACTCAAAGTCGCATCCAGCCTGGCTTTGAACATTTCCGGGGTGGGGCGTCTACAACTTCTCTGAGTGACCTGTCCCAGTGCCTTACAACCCCTCACAGGAAAGAATTTCTTCCTAATATCTAATCTAATCCTGACTACTTTCAGTTTGAAACATTCCCCTTGGCTTGTGATTTTAGGACAAGTGAAAAGTCATCATTGTCACTACCTGCGCTTATCAAAACTCCACCTTTATTTTAGGCTCCCTTTAGCCATTGTAAAGTGCTATAAGGTCTCCCTGGATACTTCTTTTCTCCAGGCTGACCAACCCCAACTCTCTCAAACTCTTCTAATAGGAGAACTGTTCCTTCCCTCTCATCATCTTCATGGCCTTCCTCTGGTCTAGCTCCAACAGATCGATGTCTTTCCTGTGCTGGGGACCCCAGAGTGGGATGCAGTGCTCCAGGTAGGGTCTCATGAGAGCAGAGTAGAGGGGCAGAATACCCTGCCTTTGCCTGCTGTCCATAAAAGAGGCCAACCAACAACCAAACCAAACCAAATCAAATACAAGAAAATCCCACCAACAAAACCCCCACCATTAAATTTATAGTATTGTAAGTGCTGTAAAAGAAAGAAGATTGGTCCAATTGGACTGAAATACAAAAAGCTCAGAAAGCAGTGTGTTTAACTGGAAAATCAATGCCTGTTGACAATAGCAGGAGTCACAGAAGAAAGAAAATAAAATAAGATTATATCACAGGAACTTAAGTTAGAAGGGGGAAAAGTGACATAGGGACCAAAAAAAATTGCCAAAAGAAATTAATGTGTTGACAAGGCTGCTAGTGAAACCTGATTGTCTCATTCCTGGTATGATAAAGGATGCCAGTATTAACAAAGAAAGTTACATGTACAATGAATGGCAAAATTATATGCAAACTTCAAGGTGAACTTTTAGAATTACAAGGCTTGTAAGGAGCTGCAGCAAGTTGATGTGCCAGGCTTATTAGCATTCCACAATCCCTGCATGGGAAACATTTTCTTTTGTACTGTGAATTCAAATTTTTACACCTCCTAGAATGATTTTATTCAGAGTGTTCTATTGCTGGGGTATTTTTATTATTTGTAATGGATAAAAGAAATTGAAAAGTAAAGGACACACTGTATAAATGAAAGCTAGCTAACAGGCTCCTTGCTAAGAAATGTGTGGAATTACTTCTAAAGCCTGTTTAGAGAGCTAAAGCACAAAAATTTTCAAGCTACAAGACCCTTCTTAAATCTTTGTTAGACTGCAAATGAACATATTTACAAGGGAAAAGTCAGAATGAACAATGCATCCATACATAAGTAATTTCCTATATAGCCAGTCCTCCCAATTATTAATAAAGGAAGCACAATTTACCTTTCTTTGCAACAAATAAAAATTAATTATTTTTGTGTCTAATTTTTCTTTAGAATTTAATTACCTGCTCTGCTTCTAGAATTCTTTAGCTCTTTCCTTATAAACTCATGTTGATAAGAATGTGATAAGACATTAAAAAGATGCAAACCAACCATTTCAGATATTGCTGTATTACTGAATGATTCAACAATTCACAAAGGCATAAGATATCAAATGGGTCCTTCTCCTTCTCCTGCTGTATGTATTATGATTTTACAGAGCACAGACTTAAACCTCAATGCATTTACTGAAAAAGCGGGCCGTGTTGAGGGTCAAGAAGAGTATCCATTCCTTGCATATTTAGTTTGGTCTGAACTATGGCCATATCAAATATCTGCCAATTTACTAACTCCTGCTTTCACAGTTCTGATCACACCACTAAGCAATGCTGAACATTGACCATCACACCATTTCTCTGTTCTTAACTGGACTTTTTTTTTTGCCAGATGAGTCTTTGGAGGTAGGCTGTGCACAAACATGGATTGACAAAAGGTGATTTAGCAGGTTTGGCCAGAGCTGATTTTGGTTCTGGTTTGATTTTGCACTTAACCTCACTGGTCATGACCTAATACTTGTTATTAATCAAACCTGTAGAGTTAAGCCCCTGGAATATTACTAGTTTAAAGATGTATGGGCTGTGGACTCCATATTGCCTTTAGATAACCTGAGAAGATTATGGCTTTACAAAAATATCTATTTCACTACTTAGATAGATTAAATTCAGTTTAACTGGTAAAATTTTGTCTTTAATTCCTGCTGCAATTCATTACTTCCAATCACAGGGTGTAATAATCTATTTTGCCAATTATACCTTTTTTCATTTCTCTGCAATTTATAATTTTTATTTGATTTTTAGGTATAAAATGAAAAGTACTAACCAGCAGAATTACTTAGGAACATAATGACTTAGTACAATGAAGCCATTCATCATCAGTACCAAGTCTGACTCTGAATTGATCCTCCAAATAGTTTGAATTAATAGCTTTATACAAGTACTTCTGTAAAACTTACATTAAACACTGTGCCTGATTCTGGGGCTGCTGAGTTTGAATTAATAACAGCTGGAAGTCTTTTATGGCACTCAGTCTGGATCAGAAGTAGCTGATCAGCCCAATCAGACACATTTAGGAAAGACTTCACCCCAAAAGTCTTTATGCATAGAAATGTCTCACACAATTTAGCAGGAATACATTGAATAACTGTGACTCCCAAACTAGAAATGTTGGTTAGGGCATGCAGGGAGATGCGAAGAAACACTGAAGAGGAGGAAAAAGTTGAAACTAAACATTAGGTACTCTTTCATTATATTATTTCCATGCAGGCATAACTATTTTCAATTTACATTTGTTTATAGTAAGGTAAGAGACATCCATAAGTGAGAGGACAACCTCAATGCAGGATTGCTTATTAGCTATCGCAGAAAACACTCCTCCTAGCAATATTATAATGAACTCATATACATGCATTGTTTGTTAATTTTGGCAGCAATTTAATTTCTTAAAATGGAAATTCGTTTCTTAAATCCCGTTACCAGATCCCTGCACAGATTTCTTCTTTCACAGCACAGATAACAAAGTATTTTTTAATCCTCCACTTAGATGTGCATACAATTAATATATAGAAGCTTCAATAAGGATATATCAAAGGCAAGACATGACAAGCAACATTGTGCATAGACATTGAATTGTCCCATTCCTAAAGTTTGTATTAAATAACATATTGCCCAGAAAGGTGGTAGATGCTCCATCCTCGGAAACATTCAAGGTCAGGTTGGATGAGGCTCTGAGCAAAGTTGTCTAGAGGAAGGCGTCTCTGCTCATTGCAGGGCTTGGACTAGATGGCCTTTAAAGGTCCCTCTCAGCCCACATTATTCGCTGATTCTAAGATTTGAACAGGAGGCTGCTGAAAGGGAGGTGCCATTTCTTAGGTGACAGCTAAATTGTATTTCAATTCAGAGGTTTAAGCAACCAAATACATCTGCCACACTCCACAAATAGGTGTCACTTGATAAACATAATCTCTTTCACAATAGCACTTCTGTCTTATACACAGTTACAAAAAGTTAAATAAGGAACTATATAAAATTCTTATCTTTTTGATTCTCAATGGATGGATTACTTAATATCATTACAAAAAGGCATTAGCAAAGAACATATTTTAATTGCAATTGCTGACTAAAAAACCCCAGGCTTTTCCTTAAAGATATTAAACATCCTCTGTAAAAACACCTCAATTTGTATTGAATACCTTATAGCATTATGAAGACCACTAGCACATCCATGGCACAAAATATTCCTATATCAACATGTAGAAGGTTGCTTTGTAACCAATTAATTTTGCAGCTTTAATTTCTAATGTTTTACACATGTACTGAAAAGACCATGAATTTACTGTGGCTGATTTAACATATTTTATTCTATTTTATTGCAAGTTGTTCTGTCTCTTTTTAGTGATATAAATGAACACAATCTTAGTATAAGCACTGTGTTGCATTAAAGATCAGGTTTATATGCATATATAACAGACTTGGTCAAAATTTTTTTCATACCAAAAGGGGAAAATAATAAGTCTCTCCTCTTGTAGTGGTGACCTATCAGCTCCAGTAAAACTCTTACCATGATTTCAGAAACCCACAGGTCAATTCAGAGGTACAGAGAGCAGAGTGGCTCAAATGAACAGCCAATGATTAGAGCAGTTATTTGAACCAGTTTTCCCACCTCCAGGTATTTGAGTAATTCTTGAGTATAAACCTTTATCTCATATCTCCAAGGAGCGAGTCTTACCTATGCAGGAATTCTCTATTCTAGGCTATACATCACACTTTTTTGAAGGAAAAAAAATATCGAAAGCTAACTACTCTATCCCATTACAAAGAGTAATCAGGTAAAAAGGTTCAACATATATAAATTTAATTATCTTGTGACCAGTCCAAGTAATTCCTAATACTATGATTGAACTATTTCTAAGATATATATACCAATGAAAATGAATAATGTTCTGAAGGTTACTCTCATGTAAACCTATTCTATTGACAGGTAGACTGTGCTAGAAAGGCAGCTTGATGGCATCCTTTTATTTGTAACATGCCTGTTCCCATTACTTTGATTGAAATGAGCAGTTTAACTTTTTGTCTGCATGACACTAGGGTCAGCACATCACAGTTTGCCAAGCACAATACACATGCCAGAGCTTCTAATGTTAAGGTCTCATGCATCAGCATTTCACTGCAACCATCCCTCAACAGCATTGTTTTTCCTAGGATGTTCTCACCAAAAAATTTCCTGTCTTTGTCTATGTGCTTGCGTCACAGACTCCACAAGGGAGGTTTCCAGTGATATGTAGTCAAAGGGAAATAAATAACCAATAGATGTGATGCAGGTATTGTGAATTCTGATCAAAGAAATTTTGGGGGAAAAAAAACAGTCAAGAAATTAAATAGAAGGATTGTGAAAGAAATCTAGGACTTGAATTCTCCATATTCTTAGCGGTAAATGCAGGTCAAGTACACTGGTATGGCACTCCTTTTTGCTTTGGCAAAGCAGCATCATCTCTGGAGATAACTACCAGAACATTTGCGTTAAGATCAATTGTTTCAAACTACTTGCATGCGCTGTAGAGTCCATGTGATAGTTTTAGATTCAGTCTGTATGTTGGACATGCTCTGTGCCTTTCTGAGATCTCTGAAACCATGAAAAGAAGAGTGATTGAGTGTCTAGGCTGACCACATGATGTAGAAGAATTAAGCACCAGGATGCCAGCACATTTGTTGCCTGACCGAGGCTAACCAGCAGGAAATGTAGGAAAGCAGAACACACCTTTGATTCTGCCGCTTAATAAAACGTTTTAGCTCTGTGTCTGAATTTGGGGAGGGGGGAGAATGCAATTTCATTTACAGAATGAAATGGTTTTTTTCTTGGTATAGATGCCATCTTAAAGAAGAAAATATATAAAAATACTTTGAAAGTGACACCACACATGCAAGAACTTTGCTATATTTTTAAGAGAGATTGTGCCAACAACAAGAAAATGTCTTGTTTTAAGAAGCTCTGATTTTCTAATTCTTGTTTTCTGGTACTTGTCTTAAGAAACAACCCGCCTGCTTGATATAAAGAAACCATTACTAATGCATGGAGGAAGAGGTCAGAAGGTCTGCTAATGCCTGAGTGTCTCCACCCTGGTTTATGACTGGCAGTGGATTGGCTCCATCTTTAACTAAAGCTCATAACTCTTGCTCACAATAACAAGCAAACAAGCTCAGCTGCTAGATGGATAACCTCAAAAGCAGGCTAGCATGACTAGATGAATCCATTTTAAAACCCATTTAACTCTGGTGCTAGCTATAAATATACACCATAAAGTTTTATCTGAGGTCAAATATCTCTGGGAGTTTGTGAAGCGCTTGATATGGTTATAGCATTAGAGGGTTCTCCAAAAGCATACTGCTAACTCACCACCCAGCTATACATTCAATGAAAATCAATACTAAAGCAGGTATTAGTTTTCAGTGCAGAGTGTTAGCATTATCACTGACCTGTCATTGATCTGATGTAGGAGTGTCATATTGAAAAAGAGTTCATCTAAAATAAAGGGATTCAAATAACATTCACTTTCTTTGTAAAGCATACGGGCTAACCACTCCTGGAGCTGAAAACATCTGTGTATTTTTTTGAGCAGACACAAAAATAATACTGGTAGCAATTCTTTATAAATCTGCTCTACCAGGGAACCCTAACCTGGAATTCACAAGATAAAGCTTTCAGCAAATTTATTTAGACATTTATGTGTGAAAAAGCTCACTGGCAACAAGAGCTAACAAAAGCAATTTTTTTGTACTAACCATGGATTTTGCTGCAGCCACACTGCACTTTACCAAATAATTTCAGAATGAATGTTATTTATAATATTCTACTATGAGAAAAATCCAGGTAATAATGCTATGTCTCTGAACATCATGGTAGATAAAATTCTATATTCAAATACCCCTAAAACTCTCTATATATGTGATACTCTTTATGAATTTGTGCTTTCCAAAAGAGACAGTAAATACTTGCAATTCTACAAGCAGTAATTCTCTTATCTATGGTGGTGAATTTCTGAATATAGTACAGGGTAAATGTAGCTCTTAGAAAATCCTTCACAAAGCAAAGGTTGCATTTCAAATTCTTTGTAAACTAAAGAAAACAGATTACAGATTTGCAGCACTTTAGAACACTTACAAATAATATAAGTATAAAAATCAACCAAAAGTTCATAAACTCCACAAACCTCAGCTTGTATTGAATTCAAATTTGAACACGAAGGCATTTGAGGCCTTCATCCCCTAAAAGTCAGATTATATTTTGTTTCTTTCATCCAACTTGTTATGAATTTACAAGGTGATTTGCTATTCTCAGTACTTTCAATGCATATTAATTGTACTATGGCAAGAGAAATCCCAACTGGTTTTTCATGAAGCTGGCTGAGGACTGTAGACGAAATACCTGTTCCCTTTGAGTATATCTCAGCCTCTCAAAGGCACCATAGACTTTTCACTTTTCTCTGATGCACTGAGCTCAGATGTTTGTGAGAGATATTAAAGCTGATGGACTATCAGTGTTATCTAATAGGTAAAATCATAATTAAGAAAGAAACACTCATTCAAGGCAAAGAGAAGTGGTAGAAGTAGAAGGGTTCAAACATTTAAATATGTGCACATGAAACCATTTTAACCTGTTTCATAACATGGAATTTATTATATTCTGACAGAGTTAAGAGGGACCAGAAACCACTCTTCTTTTACTCCTAGAAAGTACTTATGCTATTTCTTATGATTGACTTTCCCTCTTGGCAAGAAGGCTTCCAGTAAAAAGCATAGACTTTGAGGGGTTTTCTTCGAGGGAAAAGGAAGAGAAGATTTGAACAGATGAAGATGATCAGGTTTTCTAGAGATGGTGGAAAGCTGTATGTGAGGAATTAAGGAAGAAAGAAAATTTGATTAAAAGCTGATACATAAGCAGTAGCATGACATTAAAAAGCTGCTTTGCTCTCCAAGATGTTAGAACTATTCCACAGCATGGCAATTCCAAAGACAGCTGTTTGAGACACATTACCTTATCCTTTACGGGTTTATGAGGGTTTGGGTGATGTTTTTGTTGTTCTTCTAGTGTTGGTTTTTGTTAATAGCAGTTAACTAGTTTGTTAATAGCAGTAAAGCAAATGTTTTCATGTAAAGAAAGTCACACAGTATGTTTTAAAGAACTGATTATTTCATTTTTAAGAGGGTTTTCATCCTTTTGTCAAACTTGCAGTGGTAAGCATGGTCTCACCGATCTCCATCCTGTATGCTTTCCTAGTTGAGAGAAAAGACTATTAATCTGCTATCTGCCTGCTCTTATCCAGTATAATTTTTTTGAAGATGAAAAGGATTTTAAAAATGGTCACATGACTTGAGAGCACACAACTTGTGATAAACAACAAATAGCCACAGACATATGCATAACTCACTTGAACATGGTCCAAAGTTAAACCTGGTCTTTAGAATAGCTGTCTTAAAGTTTAGAAAATGTTTTCTGAGTGCATAGTTACATCCCCACAAACATTTGTGTTGTGACCCAGTTATAGGCTTGAAGAAGTCTTCCTGTGTTACTGAGATCTTTCTTCTTTATTGTCATTTGTTTCTGATGATGGAAATAGATGAGAGTCAAGCAGAAGTAACTGGTAGAAAACCCTCAGCATCAAGCTCGTCTCGAATACTTATCTCCACTCTCTTCTGGAAGATTAGAAAGCGCCTACTTGCTTTCTCAAGAGACCATCTTGAGCAACTTCCCAGCAAGGTCACTTGAGCATTTTAAAAAGCATTTGATGGTAATCTGAGAGAGTAACGGGAATCCTCGTGATAGAAATCAGAAACTAGTAGATACCTGTTGTGGGGTGATGTTATGATAATCCTGTATCCCTCTCGTCTGCTTTATGCTCAGACAATGTGCTCTGTAGCTTTAAGGATCTGGGAGGAGCTCTGCTGGCGCCGGTTGTTTTGAAAACCCTCCCCCCAGGTGTCAGGCTTTGGAAGCGCGGAGGGGGAAGACGGCTCGGGTTTCCGTTTTTCCCGGCTTCCAGCAGAGGCGGTGGCGGGAAAGGACTGTTCCTTCTTCGTTCTTCTTTCTGGACTGTTTTTTCCCGATTTGCTTTCTCGTCCGAGACATCAGGCAATCCCCGAGAGGAAGCAGGCAAGAATCCTCCAAGAGGCCACCTGAGGGATGTCGCCCAGCCCCGCAGGCCCCCCGGGTGGGGGGGGGAAGCTACGCCCAAGAAAAACAGGACACTAAAACCCATCGGACTGTTCACTCAAGTTCAATAAGTCCTTTGCTCTTTCCTGTGTTCTGTGGGCATTTTGCTTTGTTTTGTTAAATAACTAGGTTTGTTTTTCTCTCACTGGCATCCAAAAGTTCTGTTGTGGTGCAGGGAGGAGGTGCTGGGCCCTGTTCCTGTGGGGAAAGCGTTTAGTGGAAACGTTTTCTTCCTAAACTTACCTCGAACGCGAGACAATACTCAAGTTAAAGTAGACAAACGTTAACACAATTTATAATCTACATTCAATTAAAATAAGAAATATATTAAATAGTTTGAAATGGTGTGTGCAGAATATAACTTTAACTAGTTGAATACAGATACTAGATTTTTGCTTTTCTTTTTCTGGTTTAGGTTTACCATTACTGATTTGAGGGATGCTTACTATCTAAAGGAAGCTTGTGGAGAATTGCCTTTATTAGGAATTTAAATCTCCTATATGTGCTCTGGAAGATGATCAAGATCTCATTCTATAGATATAAACACAGACTCTTTTACCCTCTTCAAGTATGTAGTCCAACAGTATTTTGTGAATTGGTATTTTTGGCTCTGTGATTATTTTTAGGAATCTGGTTCTTCGCTGTTGCTGACTTGGGCTGTGTGCAATAAACTAAGGACAGACTGGCATCAAGAATCAATGATATTCTATTAATTGAGCCTGTGGTAGCACACTTTTTCCCTTCTGTTTGCATTTTCTGACCTTAAAAACAGCCGCTGTTGACAGCTGAGGGGATTCATGTTTTTCTAGTATCTTAAGGACAATATACAAGTGCTATGTGATTATTAATAAAATGTCAGAGAAAATATCTTTGCCCTTTAAATATTTATATCTAAGGAGACAGACTTGGTGAACCAGAGATAGTGTGCATTGATGGGACCATCTGGAAAAAACAGGCATGCTTTCAGGCTCAAGCAGACCTACTCACCAGCAAATCTGACAATTAAAAGTTTCCTGCAAAACACAGGTTAAACAAAGACACTCATCACCTGTTTTAAGGTTTAGTTTTATTGCTTTTCTGGTGAGACCAAAAACTGGTGTGGGTTTTTTTCCCTCAGATGGTCTAAATAAGAGATATTAAATGTTTCTTTGTTGGGATGCTGTTGCATCTTCAGGCCATTATCACAGATACAAGACAACAAACTTGTATATGTTCATCATCAACGTAAGTCTGATTAGAAATTCAGATGGAGATGTCTAGAAATCTACAAAGAATAAGCAAAAAGACAGATATCTGTGTGTCTAGTTTAATTTCAAAACAGATGTGCCAACTTAACACCCTATAAATAAGTTTTGATTAAACACTGAGTACCTGCTGTTTCCCTCAGCTCATCCTCTAGCAAATAGCAGATAAATTCCTCAAGTTAACTGCAGTTTCTGAGAGCTTTAATTTTATTTTTTATGTAGTTTGTTTTAAGGGTAAACCTCAATCCACTTTTGATAAGCCAATGTAGGTTCTTTATATTAGAGTTAAAACCCCAACAAAATGGTATAATCCATAAAAATTCCTCTTAGGTATACATCTCTCCAGATGTATACCTTGACCTGAACTCCAGATTTCCTGTGATTGCTTTAGCATTGTTTGTAACAAACATTTAAGACATTTGTTTAGCATTAGGATGTTCCACATTTCTCCTACCCTAATCCCCTCTCATTTTATGAAAAGGAGAAGCTTGCATTTCAAGAGGAAATGTGCCTCACTGTTTTTTCCTGCCATGCGATTTATTCTCTCATTGATTTATTTACTGGAGGGCAAACATATTGTGCGCAGTTACTTGTGATGCTCTGCCACTGAGATGCCTGTTCTGAGCATAATATAAAATTATTGATGTTACTCCTAATGGTCAGTGCTTGCCCTTCAAAGAAAAAGTGTCTGTTTTTTTTTTTTTTAATTTTGGGCTGTTACATCTCATTTCCTTACATTGTCTACACTCCTGTTGCCCCTATTTACTCAGTTGCTGGGCAGCTTCAAGAGCAGCACCTATAAGGCCGAGTTGATTTACTTGTAGAGTCTAATTCTACTTTGTAAATGGAAATCCCATGACTGTTCTTGCTTTTAGACTATTTTTGGGTGAACATTTATACATAGGTACAGGTGTGGGAGTGTATAATTTTATTTGAAGAATAATTTATCTTCAGCAAAAAGCCTGTGTACTGGCATGCTAGAACTGAAATAGTCTAGTTAATATGTTGTCCATTTCTGCATGCCTTCACTGCAGAAAATGGTACAGCAGCTGCGACCTCAGTAATGTTTCTAGTTAAGGGAAAAGGGAATGCAGTCTGCATCATCTAAACATGGACATTCCATCAGAATTTAGGTTAATAATAAAGATTAGATCAGAAGTCTTATGAGATGAACAATTCCTGTATGTACTTCCAACAACTGGCATTCATACAACCTTTAATGCACATCTGGAAAACCAAATGGTAACAAGCATAAAACTTTCAGAGTTCCACTATGCTCATGTTTATTTACTCAAAGTTGTTGCGGTGGCCCAGGTTGCCACGCAGGACGTGGCAACCTCAGTGACTCTCACAAAGGGTACATTTTTCTTCGCCCTTTACATATAACTAAAGGATCCCAGGCCAGTGCTGAGGCTTCTAGATGCTACTGAAATATAAATAACTGGGTAAACAGCAAAAGAAGAGATTTGCATCCATAGAGTCACAGAGTGCACAAGATCTTACAATACTTGCCATAAATAAATATTTGAAAAACACAATAGTTGCTCTATACTACCAATATATCTCCTTCTTAGAACTGAATGTCTGTGAATCATGGAGGCTAGTGCTGTTGAAGGCATGACCTGATAAACTGGTGGTGGCAATTTCAGCTTTTAAAAAAAAAGGAAAACTCTTAGGAAAACTTATTTGCTTGCTGAGTGCAGCACCGTAGCAGAAATGAGAGCTTTAAGAAAGGGAGCACAGCATGGCTAGGGAAAAGGTGTCACAATTTTAGGGCTGCCAAGTTTTAGAAAAGGAGCTGTGAGGCA
>VZRN01006757.1:0-32143 GCA_013397935.1 Dasyornis broadbenti | reverse complement strand
GAAGGAAGGAAGGAAGGAATTGAGAAAGAAAAGAATTATGGGTTAAATGTAAGTCTGCCTCTACAATACTGCAGGAACCAAAGCAATTACTCCAGTGAATCATTATTTTTGTGTGAGACCAAAGGGCAGATTTCACCTCCTGGTGTCTCACAGGGGCTGGAGCATGGAACAGATGAGCCTCTGCTGCAACACAAAAGAAACTAAAAAAAGAAAAAGCAAAGCTCACAAAATCCACCAATTAAGAGTGAACACAAACGTACTGAGTTATTCAAATAATGGGGATCCATGGGGATATTTATTTAAATAAACTCACAAACATTTCTTTCCTTGAGCAAACAGGTTTATTGGAAGCTGTCCCTGGGGCTGGAATGAAAATCTTTCAGGTCCCTTCCTACCCAAACCATTCTATGACTCTAAACTTTTGGGCAGAGTTTAGGATCTGTATCAACACTGCCCCTGCAGGCTTTTCCAGCTGTTCCTCAGCCTTCCCCACTCCCTAATTCTAAGAATTATTATCGGGATAGCATCACTGGATTCCTGTACTGGCACTTATTAAAAGCCCTGAACAGCTCCTGTTTTGCCCCTTGACTCACAGTTAGAAAGAACAGACTTGACACACTCGGCTTAAATAGAAATAAAGTGATCTCACTCCTCCTGATCACATCTCAGAGCATGAGACTCATCATGAGCAAGGAACTGGTGACAAGACGTCTGGAAAGTTTTGGAGAGGCCCTTCAGTGCCAGTGTGATGGGTCCTGGAATCAAAGTGAGCTTTGACGTGGGTTTTCCCAAATTTTGAATTCAAGTGAGCACAAAAAATCCTCATTGAGTTGTATTAGTTTCTCTAAAGGTTTGCATTGCTGAACCCCAGCTTGATAAATGTGTTGTTTAAAGAAAGGTCTTTGGATCTGCTGGAGCAAATGAGAAAAAACTAAATTGGTTTTGAAAACAAAGATGTCCTTTGATCATTTTCTTACAAAACAGATCCATTTCTCCCATCATTAGTCCAACAGTTTCCAGTATTTTCTGGATTGCAGCAAAACTTGTTGGGATCCCTAGGGAAAAGCCTCTCTTCTATATTTCGTGAGGCTTGGCCACACATTTGCTGTGAGTTTCCTCATTTCTGCTTATTCTTGACTTTCCCACCTGGCCAGGTCCCCCTGTTTTGTCTCTGTCTCCAATGTGCAGTTGGAAGTGGAAGGCTCCTTTGTTCAGCAGAAAATTACTCAAACAAATTGTTTTTCTCCCAACTTCTCTGCCCCAAAACTTCCTAAGAAACATAAACAGCGTGAGAAAAGGAGCACAAGAATTACACTTTCACACCAGGGACTCGTAACCTTTTGTAACACAACTCCAGCTATTTTTCCAGCACCATTTTTGCAGTTGTTTTTGTAGTGTTGCTGCAGTGGCTTTTGCGTTTTAGACAGCTAAAAATGAAGCATCAGCTTTAAGTATTCATTTACAGGTTTGTATTACCACAGTTTCGGCTTTTCTGCTGTCAGGCAGAATTTTGTGTCGTTCGTTTTCTCCGTTGATGGCCTTTCTTCCAATCATTGACCAAAGTTCTATTTCGTGTTTTTGCCTCATGCTTGACACACCGCAGGCTGGACAACACTGATCTCCCACACATCCAGACCTTCAAAATATCTGTTAGTACATTCATAAACATGTGCATTATCCTCAGTATAAATTATATTTCTACCAGGACTTCCAAAAAGAAACCAGAAACTTGTCTTTATCTCAGGATAAAGATTTTCTGTCAAAGAAAATATGATTTTAGTCGTGCATTGAATAGAAACAACATGAGTGGGCAGAGATTTTTCTCTTCTATCCTTTGCCTGGCAGGGTGTAAAATAATATTTGTTATCCTTATTTGAAGAGGAAAATGATCTCACTCACCTTTTTGTGAGTTAATAGAGAGTAAAACAGTGGCACCGTGGGTATCAGAGTTAATGAAGTTTATTTCCCTGCAGACTTGTGTCTTGTTGATTTTGAAGCTTGTGGAAATGTAACCCCTGAAACCTCTGAGAGCTCTGCTCTTTTGCCAGAGGGGTTTTGATTCTGATGAGCTCAAAACCACAAGGAAAACACACAGCAAACACAACAGCCACACACACAGAGAACAGCCAGGTCAACCCACCTAAATCCAGTCCAAAAGCGCTTTGGGATAGGTCAGATCCTCAGGAATGGGCTGAAAGCACATCCTTGGAGCAGGCTGTGAGCAAAAACACCCTCCTGCTCTGCCTGGCTGGCTCCCACCAGGATCTCTGGGCTGTGGTTTGCAGTCCTTGAGAGAGGAATGTGGGAATACCAAGACTGGAGGGATTTGGGTCGAGATCCGAACACCTCAATCCTGATGTCCTCATCCATGTGCCAGCTGGAGACCCGTCAGCATAGACAGCAATGGCTTCAGAATTCACAGAATCACCAAATCATGGAATATCCTGAATTGGAAGGGACTTACAAGGATCACCCTGGCCCAGCACTGGGTAACTCCACGAATCACCACGTTCCTGGGAGAACTGTCCAAAATTTAGGTGGGCCTGTCCAAGATCCTCATAAAAGGGCCTCTCCAGTGGGTCACTCAGCCCTTCTTAAATTCAGTTCTCCCAGCCCTTGCTGTCAATAATCCATCCAAATCATTTTAGTTGTGGTAGGATCCAGACTCGGAGCAAAATCCCACAGCAGTTAAGGACTGAAGAACAGATTGTTCCTGCTCAGAGCAGTTTGCAAAGAGCATTAAGAGACTCAGACAGGCCCAAATCCAGGGATCTCAGCAAACCATCAATTCCAGTTTTCCACAGGCATTGCCCACGAAGACCATTAAGTTCCCTCACTGAAATTCAAAGAATTGAATGTGTATTCCAAAATAGTTTCCAGGATTGGCTGCTCCATCAGCTTCCCAAGGAACTCCCTGTCCTGTTTCCTTTCTGCCCTTGAAGATAGGGATGGCATTTGCCTCCTTCTGCTCCTGGGAACTTCCACGGTCACCATGACCTTTCAAAGATAAACGAGGGTGACCTTGCAGCGACATCAGCTCCCATGGATCCATCCCATCCCCACCCCTGCGTTCTGTGTCTCTGTTTTGTCTTAGTGTTCCCCAACTGGACCCTCATCCCCTGAGGATGAATCTTTCATGCCCTGGTCCAGGAACCTGGGATTTCTGAAGGCTGATCTTATCAGCAAAGACTTAAATGAAGAAGACCTTGAGTACTCGGGCAATTTCCATGTTCTTTGCCACCAGAATTCCCACTCTGCTGAGCAGCAGCCCCACGTTTTCCTGACTCTTCCTTTTGCTGCTGATATTCCTGCAGAAAACTTGCTGCCCTGCATGTCCCTCACCAGATTTGGTTCCAGATGGGCTTTGATTCCCCCCTCCAGTCGTATCATCAACTTTTTTATTGATTTTTTTTTTTTCTGCAGATGGAATTACACGGAAATCTCCAGCGCAGGGAACACCATCCCAGCTCCAGAGCTCGTATTTGTTGGTCCATCTTGCCAGGATTTTTGCAGCTTTGCCAGCTTACACCACATATGGAGTCTTCTTCCATGGGAAAACATGGAATTGTTTTGTCCAGGTAAAGGCAGGAATCTTCACTACATGGGGTTTGGAGGGAGACTTGGTTTTGATGTTATCCCATGAAGAGGTCGCAGAAACAAAAGGAAAGACACTGGATAAGGGCTGGAATTGTTTTTTCACTGGGGGATGGAATAACAGGAATGGTTTCTTCTGTGTGAATGTTTGTCTGAAGACCTGCTGGGGTTTCTGCTGGCTCATATGGAACAAGAAAGACGCCTGTGCCTCCCTACCTCCCAAAAATGGGGGTCTCAGGTGAAGGAAAAGCTGGGAAATTGAAGGGGCAGGATATTTCCTTTGGTCTTCTTTCTGAAAGAAGTTAAAAAGAAATGGTTAAAAAGAAGCTCTGATTCTAACTTTTTTTGTGGGGAAAAATTCCTGTGTCAGTACTGCAAGGCTCAGAGCCTTGGGCTCTGTCTGGGGCTTCTCAGAGTCCACCTGGTGGATTGTGCCTGGAAATCACATTCCCTTCAGCAGTGACACCACTTGCATTCCCCTTTCCTCTGTAATAATCATCATTTCTGAGTCAGTGACCTCTGCTCTTTCCACGATTCGATTCCCCAACAGCGTGAGGAGGCAAAAGGGTTTTTCCTTTACTCCTCCCATTTCCACAGATTGTAAATTTTCTATTTTCCCCGGATGTCATTGCCCAGTATAACTTCTATAACTTCCATCAAGGACTGGTAATGCCTCAGATTTGGAAAATGACTGAATTTAAGATTTTTGAATACTGATTTTATGTTACTCATGTTTTTGGGTTTTTTTTTCTCCAGTGCTTTTATTTCTCCTGGTTATCTTCAGTTTCCCATTGGATGCTGGAGACAGGAAGCTGTTCCCAGATGACCCAGGATGACAACTCTCATGTTTTATGGTATCCAGACCTCGGATAACAGGTTTGAAAGTCAAAACACCGATGATAGGAGGTGCATGCATAAAATTCCACTGCACACATCCAAGCCCGTTCTACTCGGAGAGATTTCCCAAAGGAGAGCTCAGTCCCTCCTGCTCTGATTTACTCTGATGCCTTCTTCCTTTCCATCTCCATTCATCAAGGCTTGAATGGGATAACAGCCTTAATAGATGCTAATTAGCAATGTAAACCATCCACTATGCAGCAATAGCAAAATCAGACTGAGGAAAGTCCTGTCAAAATAATGGTTGGGTCCAGTGATTGAAAGGAGGGAAAAATGCAGTTGGATTCTTAACACTGGAGTGCAACTAAGCAAGAAAAGAGAAATTATTGCTTTTCCCATGTAAATTGTAAACAATTGAGCAGGGCATAGAATAAACCTTGGGACTGAAATCCCTTTGACTTTGCTGTGGCAGCTCCTCCCTGCGTTTCAGGAGGCTGCAGGAGCTGAAACACAATTTTTGTGTGTTTATCGTCAGCTCTTGTTTGATTTCGTGCTCAAGTAGGAAAGCACAGAAAGCACAGCACCAACCAGCACAGATTTCCTGCTGGAAAGAGGAGACACATTCTGGGCCTTCCTTTCAGTGGGTGCAGATGTTTTGCTTTGGCTTGGAGGGTTGGTGTGTGCTAATTGGGCAAAGAACAGTAATTAGTCAGGGTGTGTGGGAGGCGATTTGTCTGGATACCACCGCGGAGGCTCCCAGAAGGCCCGGAGGCTGGAGCAGACCATGTGAAAAACCCCTTAATTGGTGGACAACTGGTTCTCTGCAAACAGCTCAGATCTGGGGTGTCTTCCTCCCCCTCTCCAAATCCTTCCTGCTCACACGTGGACCTCTCGCCATCCTTTTGAAAATCGGGCAATTTCCAGGGGGAAAAAAAAAAAGATAATTTCTGGGCAGGCTATGAGATTGCAAGTGCACATCAGAGCAAAGGATGGGACTGCACGAATGTGGTGATCCCGTCTCTCTGGTGATCAGGGATAGGGCCCAAGGAAATGGCCTGAAGTCGTGCCAGGAAAACCACAGAATTCCTGTGAATTCAAAAGTTAAAGCTCATTCAAAGAAGCATCAACTTTTTCTGTGAAATATTCCAAGTTGGTGTCCACTTAAAAGTTGTTGGAGCAGGCAAATTCCATGTTCCTGTCTCTCTGTTTATCCACCTACCTTCCTATTTATGCAGCTCATCTTCCTCAAGAGCTTCGAAATTCCTTCTGGGTTGCATCATTCTGTGGGGAGGATCTTGCACCTCACAGGATCAGAAAAGAAATATCTCCCCCACCATCCGGCTTCTGTAACCCAGATTTGGGGAGCAGGATATTAATTTCCTATAAAATTCTGTGTGAAAAGCACCGGATCCCTATATAGATCTATGTGAATACGTATTTATGTGTGTGTGTATATATATATATATATATATATATATATATGTGCATCTGTGTATATGTACACACACATATGTATATATATTTAAATATATATATAACGTCTGGAATGCACTAAAGGAAGTTTTGGGAAGATGTGTCTCTCCTGCAGTGAATGTTTTCCCAGGGAATTCAGCCAATTTCCTTCTCTGCCATCGAGTTCCAGTGCTTTTCCTTCATGATCCTGTTTCTGTCTCTGTATTAGACTCAGTGTGTGTCCAGAGGAGCTCTTGGAGCCCTCCTGCCTTTCCAAGAACCCATGAATCAGAGTAAATTCCAACCAAAAGTTTTTAATTATATAATCCTGTTTATTAAAAATTAGTCTACAGATGGTGTTTCTTTTCAAGTCCATCGCTGAAAGCCAGAACTATTTTTTCGATTGTTTCTATTTAAAAACAACAACAACAACAAAAGATGATGAATTATCATCAGTTATTCTGTAAAACCCCAGATATTTCTGGAAAGACGAGGTTTTAATACAAATGTTATATAATAGGAATGTCTACAGCAGAATACATTAAACTCCAAGCAGTTCAGGCTGTATTTCCTTGCACTCCCCACTGCTCCTAATAACACTCTTTGTTCCTCTCTAAGCCAATCCTTCTCATTCTTTGTCGGTTTTGAATTCTGCAAATGCTTGCAGACGGTTCTGGTCCCCTTAGTCAGAGATTAGACAAATTGCACACACATTGTTTCCTTTTAATCTCATCTCCCTCCTGACTTTTGAAACGCTTGGAGTTGTTCTCCACCATCCTCTGCAGTTTGCCAACACTTAACTTGATATTTTGATGTGCTGAACAAGCACCATTCCGCAGTAGGAGTCAGATGATCCCAAAACACTCAATCCTCTCTGTTCAGCAGCAGTTTTGGGGGAAGCATCTCATTGCTGATTGCACCAGAACGTCTGATTTTGAGAAAGCTGTTACACGTAAATGTTCTAATTAAAGACAGGGCTTGGCCTCTTCTCCCCCGTAATTAATGACAGGGCGAGGGGAAACAGCCTCAAGTTGCTCCAGGGGAGGTTCAGGTCGGATATTAGGGAAAAAAATATTCTCTAGAGGAGTGGTTAAACATCAAAACAGGCTCCCCAGGGCAGTGTGGAGTCACTAACTCTGACCGTGACATGGAAACCTTCTTGGTTTTGTGTTCTCAGTTGGAATACAGCAGCCAAGTCTTTCCTTCCTCAATATCTATTCCAAAGGAAGATTTTATTTTTTAGCTTAAAGCTTTAAATCCATCACTGCCCTGACTTTGGCTCTGGACTCTTTTTTTCCCCTTCCCCTCAGCAGAAAAAGTCTTTTGGTAATGTTATTTAGAGGCAGTTGCACACCTGAGACTGCAGAAAGTGCTGCTGCATTGTTTTTATTAACAAAGTAAAGACGGGATGATTCATTTGGTCCAAATTCTTTGCCTTTCCAGACAAACCGGTTTTCCTGCTCTTTTTATGCACCTTTGGCGGCTGGACTCCCCTCTTTGCCCGGGAGGCTCAGGGATCTCAAGGACTTGCTGCTGGTTTTGAAAATGAACGATGGAGAAAATCCAGGACCTGGGATTTGATTGCAGTGGAGATAAGCTATGACCAAAAAACGCTTGGGAAAGAGGAGTGGAGCAGTTATTGCTGAGAGTTCCTGCTCTGACAGATGAGGAAATTTCCACTACCAGCAGTACCCAAACACTGCAGTGCTGGATAAAACTCTCTCAATAAAAGACATCATCTCAAAGAATTTGCAGCATAAAAGTTATGAAGCCTCACATGCATTAGAGAAAAAATGGTACAATAAAAAGATTGTTTTGGGTTTAACTGCTGCAGCTGCTGCTTTTTTTTTTTTTCCTTTTTTTTGGCCTTGTTTAGATTTGAAGAGGATTTCTGGGTCTGAGGATCACAGAATTGATAGGTTTGGCAAAGACCTCCAAGATCATCGTGTCCAGTTTTTGGCCAAATACCAGCAAGGCCACTGAATTGTGTCACAAAGTGCCACATTTACTCATTTTTTGAACACTCAGCCCATCAATCCAGCCTGTCCAGGTCCATTTGTAGAGCTTTCCATGCCACATACAGATGGATTTCAATGCCCCCGGACTCACCCAGCGAGCCGGGTTTTATCCCCTTCCCCTTCAAATCTCATTTAAAGCCCTCAATCACTCGGGGGCTGGAATCACTCAGCCCCAAAACTCAGGGGCTAGAACCCTTTTCCCTCTTTGAGACAGCTGAGACCTACCTGACCTGTCTCCAGCAGCCCCAGGGCCTGTAAGCCAAAACTGAAAAAGCCAAAATTCTACCTGAGCCAGGTGTTGATCATGTGGAAAAATAAAATTGCACCTGAGGCAGGTGTTGATCATGTGGAAAAACAAAGTTACACCTGAAGCAGATGTTAATCAGTGGAAGAGACACTGTTCAACCTCATCCCTGCCAACCTGAACAACCAATAGTGGGTGATAACCCCAGGGCTGGAGCATACCAGGGCCATTCCCAGGAACGTCTCTTCCACAGGGAGGCAGCAGAATTCCCTGTGGGATTGGTCTGGCCAGCAAAGAAGTTGTCAGGAGTGGGATTCGAACCCACGCCTCCAAGGGAGACTGCGACCTGAACGCAGCGCCTTAGACCGCTCGGCCATCCTGACCTGTGGAATATTATTTTTTTTTGCATCTTAGAATTCCTCGGAAATTTTTTTCCCTCGAGTGTGTCCTTTAAGTGTGTGAAGGAATTCCTTGGGCATCCAGAATTCTCCTCTGGGGAGCAAAGAGCAGCCTGAACTACAGAACTGATGGGAGGGTGCAGCCAGGTAGGGATCGGTCTCTTCTCCTGAGTAACAAGTGATAGGGCAAGAGGAAATGGCCTAAAATTGCACCAGGAATGGTTTAGATTGGATATTAGGAAAAATTTCCTTAGTGAAAGGATGATCAAGCATTGGAATGGGCTGCCCAGGGAAGCAGTGGAGTCACCATCCCTGGAAGTGTTCCAAGGTGTGTGGATGTGGCTCAGGGATGTGGTTTAGTGTTGAAGGAGGGGCTGGGTTAGTGATGGGCCTCAGGGATCTCAGATGTCTTTTCCAACCTTAATAATTCCATGAAAAGGCTCGGAGTTGTCTCTATCCTCACCCATCACTAAGTTAATAATTAGTTAAGAGGTTAAAAATCAGCTTAATGTGAGCTTAACCAGTTCAATACCACAAACCAGCTTCATGGAGGAGGAAAAATCCCCAAAGGACCTCGAGAGTCAGAATAACAAAAAAGATACAATAATTTCTGGCATATCCCCTTAACTCTGCCAACTCCTTTCTTTTTTCTTTCTCTTTGTGGTTTTTTTTTTTTCCTTTCCCTGCAGAGAGTGCTGGAATTTTTCCAACAGATTTTAGATGAATTGACAGTGGCATATGCATGAGCTGATAGCAACGTGGTTTTCCTCTCCTCCAAAGCTCAGTGCAGCTCGCCGGAGAGAATCTGAGCAAGGTCATCTTTTCCCTTTGAGGGTGGAAGCAGGGGAACAGCAGGACTTTGCAGGGTCCAGAAAGAGAGGGCTGGCAAAATTCAGTTTCAGTTGAAAAGGGAGGAGATTTTATTCCAAGAGAAAGGGAAATTGAGGTAAGGGATAAACCCTTCAGAGTTAGCAGGAGTAGCTCACGAAATATATCTGAGAAAGAGAAAGACGTGCAAAATAAATTTCACCCTTTATGCAACAGATGCTGGGGGGTTGGAACAGGATCTTTAAGGTTTCTTCCAACCCAAACCAGTCTGGATTCTGTGGTATTTTAAGGAGGTTCAGTGGTAGCAATCCACGGTCCTGGGCCCTGGGGAGGGTCTTCGTGAGGTTTTTCACAGGGGGTATTTAGAGAAGGGAACCCAAAGCAGAGGGGGAGAGGTCTCAGAGCGTTCAAGGTCCCTTCCAACGCAAACCATTCTATGATTCTATAATTCTATGTTTCTATAATTCTAAAATTCTGTAATTCTATAATTCTATATAAAATCCCATTTTAGAGCATTTTTCATGGAACTCTTATAACTGTATCATTACAGAGGAACTCTTCAGCATCCCTGTTGACTTCATCCTGCTGAAGAATTCCCTGAGCTTGTAAGGGAAGGGCTGTGGGATGTCTTTAATTTTCAGCTGCTTCTGCCCACGTTCCTGACTGAGGGAAGGTCTTGAACCCTGGCTAATGGGCCGTGTTAGAGACACAGAGGAGATTTTGGCACTGCAAATTCACAGCCTGGGTGCTTTTGATGGATGCAAAGCCCTGTGTCACCACTGCCCATCACACGGATGTGGCCTTAATGACAGAACCCTTTACCCTGGGAGACATCAGGGGCAGAGAAGGGAATCAAACTCCAGGGAGCTGAGTACCAGCCTGCCACCAAAGCGATATTTCTCGTGCCTTTTATCAATTTAAAGGCAAAAATGGAGAAAAAGGGCAGGAGGGCAAGTCGGGGCACCTCTGGGTTGGCTTAAAAGGCATCCTGGTCAAGCCCTGTTCCTCGAGCTCTTTCAGGCCTGGTGGCATCTGGGTGTGGGCGGCCACCGGTGAGTAAGAAAGGTGTTTTGCAGAGCTCCAGCTGGCGAGGAATGAGCTGTGTGAGGCTCAGAGTGGGAAACACAATGCCAAGGGGTTTCCATTGGGTAAACATTCCGCATTTGGATTGCTTTGTATAAGAATAAACAGCCGGCACAAAGGAAGCTGCCAACTCCCCATCAACACCGCGTCCTTTTAAGGGTTTTTTTTTTTTCTTTTTTTTTTTTAACGGCTTCGCAGACTCCCAGGCAGGATCGTGTAGCAGTTTTGAAATCAATGAGGCATTTGCCATTTCCCTCTCACCTTGCCTGCCTTTGGATTGGCACAGCACCACGGCTCAGGTTTTATGCCCGTGGATCTCTCTCTCTCTCTCCAGCATTAAAACAAGCGGTGCTTTGGCTCATCCTGGCTTGAGAAGGGAGAAGGGGCAGGAAAGTCTCGTTTGCTCATCCTGGCAGATGAATCACGAATTCAGAAGGAGGTTTTGGAGGATTGGGGCAGCCACCACATGCTAAGAACAAGGGCAGAGCCACACTCCAAGGTCAGGCACCTTGGGGAGAGCTCCTTCCGAAAAGGTCACTCATCCAGGGGGACATCTCCAGGATTTTATGTTCCCATCCCATGTCCAGCAAGTGGGATCTTTAGGCAGAAGAGGCCATAGGTCTCATCTCTGATGTGAGAAGGGATCCTGGATGAGATTGTCCAACACCCTGTCCAATTCCATCTTCAGGGGTTCATGCAATGGTTTGGGTTGGAAGGGACCTTAAAGATCATCTGGCTCCACCCCCTGCGATGGTCAGGGACACTTTTCACTATCCCAGGGTGCTCCAAGCCCCATCCAGCCTGGCCTTGAAGGCTTCCAGGGATGGGGTTTGAAAACCTTCGGGACTGGGGACTCCACCACATCCCTGGTAAGGTAGTTCCAGTGTTTGATTGGTCTTGCTGTAAAAAAAAATAAAACCAAACCAAACTTTTTTATATGAAGATGGAACCTTTTTGATGTATCCACACTTGATGCAGGCTCCTACTGTTTGGCAGAGATCTGTGACTCTCACCAGTGCTTATTAATGGAAAGCCTTTATTTCAGGAATCTCTCTTATTTTTTTCATTTTTTACTTGAAGCTTAGAGGAGAAAAGAGTTTGTTTCTTTAATTTTCTAAGCTATGGAGGGCTTTAAGTGTTCCTCGAAAAGTGCAATTAAGCCAAAGCGACTTAATTAAAAATATCCGTAGTTTTGTGTGCATGAGAAGAAAGGGACGGGCTGCTTGGCCACAGCCTGGGATGTTGGACAGGGTCTTTAAATCACAGCCCTGCGCAAACCAAGATGATGAGAAGAAGTTTCCCTTTGCCATAAAAAAGGTTTATTCATGGATTTACCCGAGCTAGAAGTGCCAGAGGCCCCTGTGTACAGCGCTGCCCAGCCGAACGTGCCCAGGGCGCTGCGATGTCACTGCCAGACGCTCAGAGGGGAGCGGGGACAGCAGCGGGACTGTCTGTGCGTGAGCATTGCTGCCCTCTCCTGGCTCCAAAGCAGACAAAACCAGAGGAAATCGGCTCGGGAAGGATGAGGACGGCAGCAGGGAGTGCAGGGATGGATGCACGACAGGTGGGACATGCGCAGGCTGTGCTGCTTTTGGGGCACATGGGCTCATCCACGCTGCTGGAGGATGCTCGCCCCAAATAATCACAGCCAGCAGGGTCCTGCTGACAGCTCTGGCTTCCCCGGGGTTTTGTCACCCTGCAGGGATCACAGAATCATGGAATGGTTTGGGTTGGAAAGGACATTAAAAATCACGTCGTTCAAACTTCCTTCCATGGGCAAGGACACCTCCCACTATCCCAGGTTGCTCCAAGGCCCTGTCCAGCCTGGCCTTGGATACTTCCAGGGGTGGGGCAGCCGCAGCTTCTCTGGGCAAGGCAAGGCAGGCTGTCCCTGCGGGGGACTCACAGACTCCTCCCAGGCAGGGGAACAGTGGTTTCAGGTGTTTCCTCATGAAGCTCAGACTTTCTTTGTCGTTTCAGAGATTCGCTCAAGGTTTTGCCCACCTGTCAAACTGGGGATTTGCAGTGACTTCCTCAGAACCCAGCAAGGGATTTGGAGCCTTGGAACACGAGTCTCTTCTCACAGAATCATGGAATGGGTCAGGCTGGAAAGGACCACAGTGGGGTCATCTGGTCCCACCTCCCCACTCAAGCAGGGCCATCCCAGAGCACAGGGCACAGGATTGTGTCCAGACTGTTCTGGAATATCTCCAGAGAGGGAGACTCCACCACCTCCTGGACAATCTGTTCCCACGCTTGGTCACTGTACAGGGAAGAAATTCTTCCTGATGTCCAGGTGGAACTTCCTGGGCGCCAGCTTCTGCTTGTTCTTCTCCCACTGCTGGGCCCCAAGGAGCAGAGCCTGGTCCATCCTCTGAGCCCTCCCTGCAGGACACTGATGAGGTTTTTCCCTCTCAGCCACCTTTTTTTGAGACTGAAAATGTCCAGCTCTCTCAGCCTGAGCTCAGCAAAGATGCCCCAGTCCTTCATCATCTTTGTTGCCATTTTCTGTTCTTCTCTCTGCACTTCCTCTGCTCCTGAATTTCTACAGCTGCAGGCCCGGGTCTAGAAGACCAAAAAAATGAGCTGGCATCTGCTCTTAATCCGAGAATCAAAGAGAGATTTGGTCCATATGGACAAAATCTCACCCTCCTTTTCACCCTCAAACCAGGGACTCACATCCCTGGCACCTCCTGGGCCTTGTCTGGCCTGATCAAACTTCCAAACTGGGCCAGAACACCAATAGGGAGAGTTTAGCAGGAAAAAAAAAAACCTTTGCAAAACATCCTGAGAGTTTTGCTTCCAGTGATGGAAACGTGGAAGTCTTATTTGGGTTTGACAAGCTGTTGGCTCAGAAAAAATCCTGCATTTGCTGAACTGTTAACACGAGTCTCTGGAAAGATGTGCTCAGGTTTCTAGTGCACGTGGCATCTTCACATGGAGCTTCAGGGAGAAAGAGGATCTTCCCAACTGTGGGAACAAGATTTTCTGGAGAACTGTGTGTGTGAGGGAGGGGGACAAAAGTGTCCTGCCATGGTGACAGGTTATCCCTCGGCAGTCTGTCCCTGAAGCTGGTGGTGTGGTGCTTAAATCTTCACAAAATTGGCTCAGCAAAGGTTTCCTCTGTCGGGGGCAACTTGATTAATTCCATCTTGGAAACCCCTCGGCTGAAATCCTCTCCCTCTCTTTTCCTTCACAAGGAAAGGAATGAAACATTGGGAAATAAGCAGCCACTTCCATTAACCATCGCTTTTTCTCCAGTCAGGCAACTAATGAAAAATATCCCCCTCACACCTGAACCCTGCTGGCTGCAGGCCAGTCCTAAGAGAAGAGAGTTCTTTAAAACAGGAGAGATAAATGGTAACTAATCAAATGAAGAATGAAAGAAAAACGAAAGGACAGTTCTGAAAAATAAGGAAAGCATCCAAAACCTATTAGGGAATGCTTAAACCCTGAACACCTTTGAACATGAAGCATCTCTTGATGAGTCACATCTCCAGCCAGGAACCTTCATATTTCTTCTCTCCAAGTGCCTTTCCAGGAAGGTGTCTCCACCAATCCCAAGCCCAACTTCTTCCAGCACAACTATTCCTTCCAGCAACTCGGAAAGGAAGGGAGCAAATTTATTCCTGCAGCAGACAGGAAGACTTGGAAGAGCAGCGGAGCTGCCCATGTCTAACCGTGGGTCAGCTGAAGCCAAACAATTCTCCCTCTGGGCTTTCTCCTGTACTCACCAACCCCCAGCAAATGCCAGGAGCTGCTGTTCCTGGCAGCGCAGCCAACAGTCGTGATTCCTCGGAGCTGAAAATAGGACGGTGCTGGCGGCAGCTGATGCTTTTGCTCACAGTTCCCAACTGAGTGGGCTACCTCCAAAAAAGCAGATGGCCATGGAGGAACTCCAGCAATTTGCTGCGAAGCAGCTGAAAGTCCCCTTCACCCACAGCTCTGAGAGCTCAGCATTTCATGACATCTAGTGGGCAAGGAAGGCACAGGGACTTGTGTGGAGAGAAAGCCTCTGAAAAACACCAAGGAAATCGGCCCTGGAGAAACGCGGAGATGGAATTCAGTAAGAAAATAAAAAGAGCTGATTTCCTCCATTGAAAGAGTTACAACCTCAGCAGTAACTCCAGGGGGAGACAGGGAAGAAAAACAGAATTATGGAGAGGACAAGTGATTTGAGAAAGATCAAACATCAGGTTAGCTCAATAAAGCCAATTGTATTCAACCCCAGCCTTCCTCAGCCTCAGCCTGTCCTGTCTCCTGGTTGGAAGGAAAACTGAGCTGTCTGAACAGGGCCATGACCCCGAAAAGCCGAAGAAAGGAGAAAATTTCCTGAGAGAAACGTGTGGATCTACATTACAAAATCAGAAGGAAAACCAGGAGCGTTACCGGAGAGGTAAAGTCTGACACTGGAATACATTGGCCGAGTGTGGGATGTGGAATCCTCGTGGCAGGAAAGACACTGAGGGGCTGGAGAGTGTCCAGAGAAGAAAAAGGAGCTGGGGAAGGGCCTGGAGCACCAGGAGTGGCTGAGGGAGCTGGGCAGGGACTCACCCTGGAGAAAATGAGGCTCAGAGGGACCTTCTGGCTCTCCACACCTCCCTGACAGGAGGGTGCAGCCAGGTGGGGGTTGGTCTCTTCTACCAGGTGACAAGTGACAGGATGAGGGGAAAAAGCCTCAAGTTCCATCAGGAGAGGTTTAGATTGGACATTTGGATCAAATTCTTCCCTGAAGGGCTGGCCCAGCCCTGACACAGGCTGCCATGCCCGTGGTGGAGTCACCATCCCTGGAGGTGTTTAAAAGATGTGTAGATGTGGCACTTGGGGACCTTGTTTTATGGTGGCCTTGGCAGTGCTGGTTTAAGGGTTGGACTTGATGATCTTCGAGGTCTTTTCCAACCTAAATGATCCTAAGATTCCCCGGTTCCGTGTTCCTGCACTGTGCATTACAGACAGACTGCACAAAACTAAAATCACCTGCCCACTTACGGTTTATAAACCATTTCAGGTTCATCTTCCCGAGTCCAGACAATATCACTAGGATGAGGAGCCCAACTTCCTAAAATTGCCAAATTCCCTCAATTTCCTTAAAATAACCCACCTCCAGCCATTTCTTTGGATGAATCAGTCAACATCTGACCAGATGAAACCCATCTCAATGGACCAGAGTACCCAGACTGACGTGCCTGAGGTTTCTGCAAGTTTTAGCACAGGGCTACGCCGGTTTTTACCGAGCTGCTGGCTGAACTCAATGGACAGAAGGAGAATGGGTGAATGCAAGATGGATTTTCAGGTCTGTGGTTCCCCAGTGTTTTGCAGGTGAGTGTGATGGGAGAGATTAACCCTGAAGCTGCCAGAGAGGCCTCTGAATTCATGAAGGATGAAACCAGTGATGAGGTAACGCAATGACGCCAGACAGGACCAGTGTCATTCTTTAAGGACCTCGCTGTGTGTTCATCACATCCTGGTCTTTCTATTTTCTGCCTTTTTTAAATCCCTGTGAGTGTCCTGAAACACCCTCTCTCCCTTTCCAGTAGCTCTAATCTACATCCACCCTTTTCCTTTCCTCCTCAGAGAATCACTCACCCCTTCCTCATCCTCCTGTAAAGAGCAAAGAGAATTTATTCAAGTTGTAAAATGCTTTTTTTTTGCCTCTGCCCTAAGATTTTCCCCAAACCACCTCACTGAGAGAATCTCCGGAGCTCCTGTTTGCTTCCAGAGATCACCTCACTGTTTGCTGCTGTGTTTTGCTCTCCTGGCTGTTCCTTCCCAAAGCTGTTTCTGTTCCACGCTTTCTGAGATGTAGAGGAAAAGAAAAAAAGAAAAAAATAAATGAAATAACTTCTTCCTTTGAGCCAAACACAAATTAGGCAACTGAGCAGACAGAAATGCTCACTGGTCCAGGGGAGAGTGGATTTGTAATCTAAATTACTGTGGAGTAAAAGCATCGTCCTCCCTTTGTTCTCTAATTTAAACATTGTCTCCTGTTCTTCTTCCCGTTTTGTTTGACTAATTTAGTTGCCTTTGGTCTAAGGGCAAGGAAATCTCATTTGCATGTTGTAGAGGACATTAATTACAAGCCCTTTTACTTCAAGCCCCGCTCCTCCTGCACTGAGTGGAAGCCTCAGTCTGACTGCAGCCCCGGTTCCTCCGAGTGTCGTTAATTATTGAGCCCATTGAGCTCTACCTGAACATAATGAGCTCAGGAATGAGCTGTGTGTCCCTGCGGGCCTGGCTGGAAGGAGAGGGCGGGCGGTGGGAAGGGGATGAGCCACGGCAATCCCAGTTTAGGAGAAGGTGTGACTGTGAGGAGGACAGAGCGTGTGTCACGGAATCATGGAAGAGTTTGGGTTGAAGGGACCTTAGAGATCATCTCTTTCCAACCCCCTGCTGTGGGCAGGGACACCTTCCACTAGACCAGGCTCCACAGTCTGAATTCCAGATCCACAATTTCTCTGGAAAACCGGTTTCAGTTCCTCACCATCCTCACAGTAAAGACTTTTTTCCTAATAAATGATTTTTTCCTAATATCTAATCTAATCCAACTCTCTCATTTTGAAACCATTCCCCCTTGCCCTGATTTTTCAGTATTTGTTGGGTGGTGAGGCACAGGCACAGGTTTCCCAGAGAAGTTGTGGATGCCTCATCCCCGGACGTGTCCAAGGCCAGGTTGGATGGGGCTTTGAGCAACTTGGCATCCCTGCCCTTGCCCTTGCTGGAACAAGACTGTTTTTCAAACCTTTCCAACCCAAACCATTCTATGATTCCAGGATGGAAATGCCCCAGTCCTGTCCCTGATTCCCTGTCCCTCAAAGCCTGGAGTCACTAGATCCAGGACTCCAGCCAAGATCTCTTTTTGACTTTGCCATGGCAGGGGACTGATGAGCCCCCAGTATAAAACGCTCAGAGATCACCTCTGGGTTCTTCTGTTAAAAATTACCAGCTCTGGTCTCGCCTCACCCAGATTTGGCTTTATGATAAACCTGTTATTTTAACAACAGGATAACCATGTACAAATTTCCTTCACCTATGTCATCCCCTATGGAATTGTCTAAGACAGTGTGAGCTTATCAAGGCACAAAATCCGACCAAAAACCCAAGAAATGTGTCACTCCAAAAGTACGATATCCCAAGACTTGGGGAACGTCACTTGAACCCTTCTTCCAAAGCATGGCTTGGGATGAGCTGCAGCCTGCTTGGCTCCCCTTGGAATATCCAGACCGTATGGATGACCTGGAGTTCATTTTATAGGAGTGAAGGATATTCAAGCTCTCCCCTTTCTGGAGAACTCCTGGGAGAACTCCTCATTGTTAAATCCTTCAATGCTGGTGTAGAGTGGATGAGTCTAGACTTCAGGCTGAACCTGGAACCCACCCTGGTCCCAAACATGGATTTATCCTTTATGCTGCAGGTCATGACAGATTTAGTTCCTTTGGAAAAGTTCCCTGTCGGAGCCTTGCTCAAAACCATTTGGAAGGCAGCTGGAGATAGATGGAATTGTGTTTAGAGGTCATCCGGCAACTGCTCTTCCTGTGCTCCGCTCTCCTCATTAGGAAGTTTCTCCTGGAGGTGCAGAGCTGAGTTTTTGGTCAATGGCTCCTGCCAGTTCTCCTCCAGAAGATGGCAGCAGCCTGGGCTCACTCTGCAACGTCTTTTGGCACTGACAACAAGCCCTGGATGTTATTTACACAGGTTTGTTGTGACAGTGCAGGGAGGGCTGAGGGACGCTTGCCTGTGAATAGCAGTGAAATTTAAGACTCTGCTGTGGTTTATTTATGGCGCGTTTCCATATGCCGAGCACAGAAATCATTTGCTTAATAAATAATACAAACAAACAGACATCCATCGCCTTGTGCTCGCAGCCCAGACAGCCACACACGGAGCCACAGCCTGCCAGGGAGCTGGGAGCTTTGGAGCAGTTCTGTTTTCATGGAATCCTTCAGACTGGAAAAGACCTCCAAGATCATCAGGTCCAATTTTTGACTGAATACCACCACATCCATATCCCCAAGTGCCACGTCTGCTCAGTTTTCAACACTTGAGGGATGATAACTCCACTGTTTAGCCGCGCAGTCCATTCCAATGCTTAACCATCCTTTCAGGGAAGAAATTTTTCCTAATATCCAATGTGAACCTGCTGTGTCACAGCTTGAGGCCATTTCCCCTGATCCTGCTGTTTCCTGGGAGAAGAGACCACCCCTCACCTCACTCAGCCTCCTTTCAGGTGGTTGTAGAGAGCAGTGAGGTCTCCCCTGAGCCTCCTTTTCTTATTTTTGAGGTCTTCCTCAAGCCATTACAGTAATGACGGACTAAGGGATGGACAGTTCCTTTTCCAGCTGGTTTCCTCTCTTTTCAGGGTCCCATCAAGTATCACAGGGGGCAGTGAACAGCACATTACCCTCAGAGCTGCAAGATGTGGATTCAGTATCTGTAGGCGCTGGGGTTAACCTTGGGAAAGTTATTCAGGGCACTAAAATCCGGGAGTTTCAATTGACGTTGCCAAGCACTGGAGCAGGCTTCCCAGAGAAATGGTGGAGTCGCCATCCTTGAAAGTGTGCAAAAGGTGTGTGGATGAGGGCAGGGTTTACTCAGTTGGACTTGAACTTAGAACTCTTTTCCAACCTTAAGAATTCTATAATTCCATGATTTGAATATTCCTCTGTTATATCATCATGGGTTGAAATAACTGATTGGGAGAACCAGGTCTGGCTAATATTAGGCAGATTAAAAACATATTTAAGGCATTTTTTTTCCTCCTCACATGCACATCCTGGATGGAATTCCAGAGCAGAGTTTTTATTCCCGTCTGTCCCCTCGGAGAGAACACATTTTCTCCATTCATATGGATGAAGAAAGAGTCGTGTCAGCAGCAGAGTGACAGTGGTAAATGGATAATAAATGTTTTTACATGAACTGTTCCGGCTATTACTGTGGTGAAATCATTCCAGGAGACAGCAGGAACAGGACAAAGTAATTTGTAATCTTCAGGAGTGCATGTCCTGGGACCCTCAAACCCAAAACACGTGTTAACACTGGGACAGGAAGACTTTAAATGCCGCTGTTTAAAGTCTTTATAGTTTAAAGGAGTGTGGGACAGAAAAATGAGACAGAGGCTGCTGAGAAATCCCTAGAAAAATGAAGGATAGCAGAAAGAAAGAAGGGAGCCTGGAGAAACAGAAAAATAGAGGATTATTAATTTTTTTTTTAACATTTAGTGTCTACCCTGGAGACTTTCTTCTTCTATTTGAGGTAAATGTCTAAAGTTCCAAAAAATGGAGGAATATTCAGTTCAGCCACTGGATTTGATACTCAAAATTCCACATCCACTGGCTCTGGAGGCAGCTTTTGGTGACTCAGTTCAGATGGAACCCTCCTCATAAAAGTTCAGAATAATTTATGTTAGATATCCCCTTTTGAGGTACCAGTCCAAAAACCCATTCCAAGCAGGGCCAAGCAGTTCAGGTCATCCAGTGCCTTTTCCAGTCAAATTTTTAGCATCCTCAAGAGCTAGGATCCCTCTTCTCTACATCCTCCCCTTAGGGATCTTCATACAAAACCAAGATTTTCCTTCTTTCCTTGGCTCTGGAGACACCTTCTCCCAGTTTCCCCTTGGATTTCCTTGTACATCCATCGATCCCAACCACCCCTAAAAAGGACAAATTATCTGTATTCCTCATTCTTCCCTTAGGCAGGAGGAGGTCAGTAAAGTGCCTGAGTCTTCCCAGGTTTAATCCTATTCCCTGAGTCAAGGCTGTGACAGGAAAGGTGTGACCAGTTCCTTGTGTCTTCCCTGCACTTCTGGCCTTTCTCTGCTTCTTTGCACTGAACGGCAGCTTCTGTTGATGGTTCCATCAGAAAGGCCAAACACCTTTTAAGATCTGTTTATAATTAATTGAATGCTGGCATTGCGAGTCACTTTAATACATGTTCATTATCACTTGGCCCCTCTGATGCAGGTTAAAACCCTGACGGAATTGAAATTAATGGATGGCCTAAGTACCATTCATCAGTGATCAGCAGAAGCCACGGGATGTGTCAGAAGCAGTTTCCTTCACAGTATGAAAGAGAGGGAAGGGAAAGTTCACACTTTCAACTTCCATTTCAATACGCTTAAAAGCCAGATTAGAATGACAGAGGTGTTTTGGTTTTTTTTTTTCTCCCAGCTTGAAACCTGAATGCAGAACAAAATAATTTAATTTCATATTTGAAGGCAAGTCCCACTGCGTTATTCAGTAATCAAAACACATTTGCTGTTTTCCCTTTGCTTTCATGGATGCACACATGTAAGTGTGTGTGTGCTGCCCGAAATCAACCTGGGCATTGAAGGAGCTGTCAAAGCTTGACCCAATCTCTGTTCCCAAACCACCACATCCGGGGGTGATGGAGTGACTCCACTGACGTCAATCAAGGCTTCTGCAGTGGCTTCAAAGGATCAGGTGTCTGCTCCAGTGTGCGCTTGGAGAAGGAGAAATGCTCATTTATTCCCCAGAGGGACAGGAACAGGTACGTTCATATTGCTCTTTCCACCACTCTGAAGTTTCCAGGCTGTTTGTTTATCCCAGGCTCAGCTAATTCCCAACAACAACTGGTCCGGGAGGACTCAGAGTGTTTTTTAGGGCCCCTCTGCCAAACTCTTGAGCTCTGAGCAGTGAAGGGTGAGTGTCTTCTTCTCTGTGTGCCTAAAAACCAGAGAGAGAAGAACAAAATGAGTGACCAGAGGGAAGTTCAAGATGACAGAACAAATTCCTGTTGGATGAAATGCCTCCACAATCAACTTTTTTTACGCTGCAGGCTTTTGTCTTGAGGAGGAAAACAGTCAAGTCAGCCCTTGGACTCGTGCTGCCTGGATGAAGAAACCAGAGCATCTCAGGGGAGAATAAAAAATTCCTCTCCCCAATCCAGAGTCAGTGTCCTTGAGACCAGGGCACTTCAACAACCACCCTGGCAAATGTCCATGCCTGCCTCCATCTATTCTTGCCTCTTTTTTAGGCAGGCTGTGAGTAACGATCAGCATGAAACAGCTCACAGATCATCCAGATAAGCCTAAACAAGCTGATAAAATCACCGAAGGCCCTGAGAAATGTGTTTCAAGGGTGTTGGTGACATCAGGTCTGCACTCTCAGCATGGATGTGCCAGGGTGGGAGGTCCCTTTGAATCCAGCTCCAGCCTGGTGGGACTGAGCAGCTGCCAGTGCCAGACCAGTAACAAACCCAGGATCACAAAATCACTCACTGAAGTTGGAAAAGACCGCCAAGATCACCCATGACATCTCAACCCTCTTGTGAAGTGTCATTTCTACTCATTTTTTGAACAATTCCAAGGGTGGTGACTCCAGCATTTCCCTGGGCAGCCTGTTCCAATGCTTGACCGCTCTTTCAGTGAAGAAATTCTTCCTAATATTCAACCTAATTTCCCCTGTTATCAAGCTCATCACTGCACTGCTGCTATGGATACCCCCCACAGCACAAAGCACTGCATTTCTGTTTTCTGGTTTTCCTTCTTGACAAGACCAAAGAGTCCTCTGCCAGCAGTTCAGGGGATGTTTTAGGGAACACTCAGGCTCCAAGGGATGAGTTTTGAGTGAAGAACAGCGTCTGAGGGGATGGAATATCCTGTGCAGTGAGGAGCAGACCACTTTGCTCCTGTGATACGGAAATAGCACTTCTTTCTCGCTGCTCTCGCCATTGGCCTGAGCAGAAAGGCTGGAAATACAGCTGGAATTATTTGTGCTTATATAATCAAGCCACATCTATGCAAAATTGCTTCTTAATGACTCATCACAGCGCACTGTTTGTCTTCTCCCGCCGACCAGCTGACTGAGAGGAGTTGTTAGACCTCAGAATCCTCCCAGGCAGCCTCTATAAACACTTGGGTTTTATTAGCTGTTTATAAATTACATCAAAATACATCAGGCACCCATGGCTGGGGCAGAACGGCGATTGCTACACGTAATAAATAACGGAGCACGGGTTGAAAACAGATATAGACGTTTTAAAGTGCACCTGAGGCACATTAGAGTCATTGCATAATATGTTTTGACTTAATAAGAAGATGCACTTCACGTAAAGACAGCGCTTAAAGTGGCTTTCCCTGACTGATTTATGAAATGTAAATGTTTACACATCCAGTGCCTATCCTGGGGCTTGTAGGAATAAAGTCAAAACACCCTTGGGGGTGGGAATGCGTTTCACCGGGTAGAGGAGAATCCTCCTCTCGCTTCCACTGGCACATCTCTCTTGACCACGCTGGAATCGTGATGGGCTGTCTTTGAGATCAAAATGGGGCTTAAAAGAGGCAAAAATAGGTGCACACACTCTGAAAATGCATATTTCTTCTCATATGACAGGCAGAATAATGAGATGTTTGAGCAGCTTCCACAGGGAGATGATGGTTTCCCTGTCGTTTGATTTCATTGAGATGCAATGACCTAAAGATGCCTAAAAAATGGAGTAAAAAGAAATGCTTTGTGGCTGTAAAATCCAATCAATGTGTGTGAGTTATACAGATATATAGGTATGTGTACCCCCAGGGAAGGGGCGGAGTCACCATCCCTGGAAGTGTTCAAACAAGGAGTAGATTTTTCAAAATGGTACCTGGGGATGTGTTTTAGTGGGAATTGTTGTATTTAGTTGAAAGTTGGATTTGATCTTGGAGGTCTTTCCCAAACTTAAGGGTTCTCTGACTCTCTGCATCCTAAGCCAGAGAGAATTCTCAGAGAACCAAGGGAGAATAAACCAATAATTCTTGCTAACCCTGAAATCTTTGACCCAAGGCTGGAAAAAGGACTTAAAACTTTCCTTCCTTCCTGGAAAAGACTTTCTCTAGGTTTAGTTCTTCTGCAAACTTCGGAATGAATGGAGTCCAAAACTCTCTGCGGACATTCCCACTGACTTGGGCAGGATTTAGATGCAGTTCCATGTCCTTAAGTGGGAATTCAGGATGGGATCACCTTGGTTGAATCCTGATCTTTTCAAAATTGTGTGCTTGGCTACGTATTTTGAACACACACTTGTAATTAATGACTTCTATGACATCACCCACTTCTGGATCTCAGATTATTTTCCAGTTATGGATTCATGCACCCTCTGAGGCACTTCCAGTGTAGTCGGTTGGGAAGAATACTTCATCCTTATTCATTAACAAACTGGGAAATGGGGCTTTCCATACGTGCAGTGGTTGCCCCGGAAGACAAACATTGTAAATAATGAATATCACCTCTTCCTCCTCTTTTTTGTCTTAGTTTTTCTTGCTGGGCAGATGTGCTATGGGGAAAATTAGCTCCATCCCAGCCAGACCCAAAACAAAGACTGCACCTGGAATTCTGCATCCCGTTCTGGGCCCCCCATTTCAAGATGGTTTTTGGGGTGCTGGAGTGTGTCCAGAGAAAGGCAACAAAGGTGGTGAAGGTTCTAGAGAGTGATTCCCATGGGGAGCAGCTGGGGGGAGCTTAATCTGGAGAAAAGGAGGCTCAGGGGGGATCTCATTCCTCCCTGCAACTCCCTGACAGGAGGCTGCGGCAAGATGGGGATCGACCTCTTCTCCCAGAGAACAAAGGACAGGACGAGAGAAAGCAGCCTCCTGTTGCACCAGTGGAGATTCAGGCTGGACATCAGGAAGAATTCCTTCATGGAAAGCGTTGTGAAGACCTGGAAAAGGCTACCTGGGGAAATGGTGGAGTCCCCATCCCTGGAGGTGTGCCAAGGCTGTGGCACTCAGTGCTCTGGGCTGGTGACAAGGTGGGGATCGGTCACAGGTTGGACTCGATGATCTTGGAGGGCTTTTCCAACCTAAATGATTCTGGGATTTTGTGAAAGAGACAGCAAACCCTGGATGGAGCAGTAGATAAAAGCTGCGGCTCTGTCGCGGTGCACAAAGATATCAGAGCTAACTCAAACCCAGCCATGCAGCACAAAACGAACAGGAGCTGCAAAATCCCACAAGAAGGATAAATTAGCTCATGCTTCATTCCATCCTGGCTCAGTTAATACACTGATACTCGAGTTAATGAATTTAAAATAAACTTGAATGCATTTCAAATGCTCTGGGGTTTGTAGACCTGGTTTCACTTTTTAGCTCTCTGAAAGACACTCCGTGTAACCAAGCACCTCTTTGGGTTCTGATTTTCCCTCTGCAAAAGGCAGAACTGTGAGAATAAACTGCGGCGTCCTTGGGTGCTCTGGAAAGAGCAGATAATGTCCCAAGATAAAGAGGAAAGCAACTGGTGTCACAGAATCACAGGATTAGGGTTGGAAGGGAGCTCAGGAGATCATCCAATCCAACCCCCTGCAAGGCAGAGTCACCTGGAGCAGGTGGCACAGGAACACACCCAGGTGGGCTTGGAATGTCTCCAGAGAGGGAGATTCCATGGCCTCCCTGCGCAGCTGTTCCAGGGCTCTGCTGCCCTCCGTGGAAGAAGTTCTTCCTTGTGTTGAGGTGGAATTCGTTGTGTTTTAGTTTATGGCCTCTGCTCTTTGTCCTGTTGCTGAGCACCATAAAAAGTGCCTGGCGCCATCCTCTTGATACCCACCTTGGAGATATTTATATGGATATTTATATGGAGATATTTTTTTATATGGATTGCTGAGATCTGCCCTCAGTCTTCTCCAGACTAATCAGGCCCAGCTCCCACAGTATTTCCTCACAAGAGAGATGCCTTCAGGCCCCTAAATAACAGGGATCAACCAAGCCATAGTGAAGAACTTGCACTGTGCTCAGAATTTGTGGCCAGTTCACAAAATGGAATTTTGGTTGGTGTTTTCATGAGTTTCCTTAAGCCTTCAGCAATGCCTAAATGTTTGGGAAAAATGAATATAGTGTGAAAGTGGAGTGACCTGTGGGTGGACTGTCCTGGAATTGGCTGGGCATTGGTCAGCAGCTATTGTGCATGACTTGTTTCTCTTGAGTTCTATTCCTCTGTCTCTATTCCACTATTTATTATTATTATTACTATTATTACTATTATTATTACCACCAGTATTACCATCTTTTGCTTTGCTTCAATTATTAAACTGTTCTTATCTCAACCTCTGAAATTTCGCTTTTCCCTTATTTCCCCTCTCCACTCCACGGGGATGAGGCAGTAAGATGCTGTGAGACAAAGAGACGTCATTTGGGATTAAACCACAGCACATTCCCATCTCCTGCCCCTTCAGTGACCAGACTGGAATTAGAAGTCACCCATGGTGCTCCCGAGTACAGGTCATTAATTGCAGCTATTAAAAAACTCAAGGTGAGACCTCACGGGACAGGAGAGGTGAATTAAAAAACAAGAGGCCAATTTCACTCATCCACACCCTTATAGACACATGTCCAGAAGTTTCTCATCCTGTGAACTGCCCAGAGTGCAGCACATGAAGATGTTTGCGTGGAACTGCTCTGAGCAGTCTGAGCACACAACTCCCACCTCCTGGATTCTTCTCCTAGGGCTGGGTTTAGGCCTCGTTGCCACCTGCAGGAGGTGAAGGGCAGCAGCATCCAGGCCCTCAGGATTTACTCCCTCCTTTCCTTGACCTGGGTTTCTCTAAAAGCTGCATGTTTGAGGCTAGGATTGAAATGAGCTGGAAATCTTGGGGTCACCAACACTTCCCATCCTTCTCATAACCTTTGCTACTTCTTTTACTTCCACCGTTGACATTCCCAACCGTTCTCCACCCAGATAATTTCCAAACTTTCTATCACGGTCTCTATGACCAATCACCAAGTCATTTTCCTTTCCTGTTGCCCAGTTTGTTCTATCAGAGATACAGGAGGGGATGAAGGAAGAGGTACGTGGTTTTTTCTTTCTAAGTTCTTTTAGGTCTTTCCTGAGGTGGGGCATTGACCAGAAGTGACACGAGGGCCCCAATTTCTCTTTCTTCTTTCTCAAATCAACTTCTCCCTTTTGGATGGAAATGGGCAGCCCTGCTGAGAGCGTTGTAGCCAAACTTGGCCTGGGCACGACTGCTGGAGAGAAAAGGGAGAAAGCACCCAGATGTTTCTCTAAATTGCCTTTTGGAGAATCCTCTTGGAATTCATCCTGAGTTTTCTCTCCTGCAGAGATAGATTTCTGTTTTCCCTGATCCCTATCCTGAAAACACCGGCTGCTGCCCTAACTCTGGAAAAACCTTCATCTTTAAACCAAGGGTTATGATTCTGAGGCCTGAGGTTCGATTTAAATTCTTTTTCCAGGAATCCTGGCACAGAGGTGCAAAACATCAACGTCTTATTTAAAGGCACGATGTGATGGAAAGGGGCAAGAATTCCAGAGGGAGATGGTTCAAATTAAAACTGAAAAAAGTGCATAAAACAACAAGAAAAAAAAAATTAGGAAACAGAGTCTGATAGCAGGGAAGGAAACAATGGGGGGGAAAAAATGAAAGGAATTTTAAAATTAACCCCACAAAGCCAGACACCAAAAAGCAAAGCCTCTGGCATCTTCCCTGTTACTCTGAGCTGGCCTCAAAATATCTTTCACCCTTCTTAGGCTGCTGGCAGCCCCACGCTGGCTGCTGGGACAGAGCAGTGTTGGAGTCACTGGTGCCAGTTTGTTGCTGTTTCCTGCCTGCCTGGACAGGGATCTGTCCAGGAGGAAAACAGACCTGGTGGGTGCTGCTGCCTCACAGTGCCCTGGTTTTTAAATCCCTGGGAGCTGCACAGGGCAAAGACACCTCTGTCTCAAAGAGGGGGAAATGCCTTTGTGCAGGTGTTAGCAGAGATCAGGGAAAGAGTTTTAGACTGGATTTGGAGGGGGAAAGGGATCAAACCCCAGCCACGAATTCAGCACCCGCACCACGTTCGCCACTAAACCACGTCCTCAAATGCCACTTCCTCACAATTTTTATTTTGAAAACCAGGGATGGTGACTCCACTGCTTCCCTGGGCTGTTCATTCTTATGCTTTACAATCCTTTCGCTGAAGGAATTTTTCCCAATATCTCACTCAACAAATTCTCAGGAAGCAAAGGAATAGTCTGGGAGGAAAGGGAGCTCTGGATGCAGTTTCTCATAGACGCGATGACAGTATAACTAAATTCTTTATTTTTATTAGAGATTTTCCACCAAGAATGAGAGCAAAGATTTTGTTCTGTTCTTCAAAGCACTTTTTCCTCTCAGGCTGCAGGAGTGACCTCACTCTGCTTCTGTCATTGTCCCATGTTTGGATGAGAAGCACTGCAGTCCCTTCAGCTGTTCAATGCACACATCCACACCTGTTTGCATGACCACACCTCAAAAAAGGTTTTAATTTCCCAAAAGGAGGGGCAGGAGACAGCAACCCCTGGGCTGGTTGGTGTGGAAAAGTGCTGTGCCAGTGCTGTCACACACAGCCAGCCATCCCTCCCTGAGTTCTGTCTCTGTTAATCACTGCTGAAGCTCTGTATTCATCCCCCTGCTCTCTTTTTTTCCCCTCTCAGGCTCGAATAAGTCGTGAATGATTTGATTTTTTTCACCCACTTCCACTTGCTTATCTGTGAAACTGTTCAAAGAAAAAAATCGGGGGCTTGCATGCGAAGTGAATTGTGCTTCTCACAGAAATGGAGCGGTAAGGTAGAAGCAGGGGAAAGCAAATTCTGAACAGTTGGGGGGTTTTATGGTTTATAAGCAAAAAAAAAAAAAAAAAAAACAAACTCAATTTTCTGATACTCAGGCTGTGTCAGACCATTCATGTGCTGCCAGAGAACAATAAAGGGAGGAAAGATGGTGAGGTGGATTGAACCCAAACACAATAGTTTTCTGTAGGCTTCAGGGCTGATCAGGGACTCTTTGAGACCAGAAAGGATTCCTGACTACATTCCCTGAGCACAAAGCCACCAAACACCCCGTGGCTTCTGCCTTCGTGCAATCAATCACAGCTCAGGGTTAGGAAAAACGAGAAACCAGAGATGAAGGTGGGAGGAGGGAGGTGCTGGTGGGTTCGGGGAGCGATTCTGAGCTTCTCCCAGTGGTGGAATGGAATCAGGATGGCCTGGGGACGGTTTCACCGGGAATACGCTGTCCAGGGAAGTGACAGAGTCACCATCCCTGGAATTGTTCAAAAGAGAAGCTGATGAGGCATTTCCTGATGTGGTTTATTGGGCACGGTGGTGTTTGGTTGAAGGTTGGGCTTGATGACCTTGGAGATCTTTCCCAGCCTTAATGACTTGATGATTCCATGGTTTTGTGCTCTGCCAGCAGTCGATTCTTGGCTGCCATTCCCCTCCAGAGGCTGCTCCTTCCCTGTTCTGGTAATCCAGCCCTGCACAAGTGTCCCACTGCCAGTGTGTTATTTGTTCATTTAGCACTGCCTGTCTATCTCCTTTCATTTTTCCTTGCCCATTTCCCTCTGTATCTCTTCCCCTCGTTTGTCCTCAGCAGCTTTTGTTTGAATTAAATCTCTTTTATTTGCTCTCTGGGGGAGGGAGGCTGTTCAAGCTCCGTTTGCCTCAGAGCAGAGGCATAACAAGATGGGCTGTGCTCAGCCAGTGGCATTTCATCCATCAGCGCTATTAACTCAGGAGCAGAGTCCTTTCATTTTCATTCTTTCCATGTTTCCTCCTCATCACATAACCAATTCTTCACTTTTCCCTACATCGCTAACTCAATTTTTACATACTACCCCCACCCCTTCCCCCAATACTTTGCAACCTCTATAAAAGATATTTATATTCTAATTATTGCTTTGGCCCCTGGTATAACTTCTAAGGAGATTAAACCTCAAAAATATTGTACATAGTGCTGCTCCCTGCTAGCAAAGGTTTGTAGGAAACATCACCGGAAGCTTTGTTTAATCCCAAATCCTGCAGCCTTTTACGTGGACACCACTGCCAACACATCCTCAGCTTGGCCTGCACCTGGATCCACGAGACACACGCAAGGAAAAATGGCATCAAGTTGTGCCAAGGGAGGTTCACACTGGATATTAGGAAAAATTTCTGCACTGAAAGAGTGGCTGAATGTTGGAATGGACTGTCCAGGGAAGTGGTGGAGTCACCACCTCTGGAAGAGTTAAAAAACGACTTCACAATGTGGTTTAGTGAACACGGTGCTGTTTGGACTTGGTGAATCTTGGGGGTCTTTGCCAACCTTAACGATTCCACGAATCCACTGTCACAAAAAGCCAAGACCTCTTTGTGCAGTTTTCTGGAGCAGCTTTGGAGGTGGGGAGTGGGAAGAAGCTGCACCATCCACTGAAAAACGGTGATCCCGGAGGGCTTTTCTCTCTATAATGATTTTCTGCGAAATAGTTTTTCCACCAGGATGAGAATCCTGAAAATCTTTTCCTTGTACCTTTCCCTTTCCACTAGAGGGCTGGAAAAGCAAAGCTTGTGCAAAGTGCAATAATACACGCTCAGAAACTCATTTATTCCTTGTGCTTCTGCGGTTATGCAAACTAATGCTTTTTGAATTAAAAAAAAAAAAAAAAAAAGAACTATTTTAGGTATTTCCCTACTTCATCTCTTAAAATGTCAGCCAGAAACCTTTGCTGTGTGAGTCGGGGATGGCACCGCAGGCAGGATTTATATGAAATAAAGCAGAAGCCGTGGCACGTTGGAAAAAAACCCACATTTGTGTGACTTGGAGTCTCCTGGGCCAAAAACAAGGTGACATCTTTCTTATTTTAGACACATCTCTCATTCCTGTCCATCCATGCATCTACCCATGTCCTCTGACGCTTTTATTCTATCAACTTACCTATTAATTCCCATAATTATTTAAACAAAATTAGTCCCTGCCATCTGGTTGTCTGCCTGCTCATTCCACCGGGATTTGACTCCAACGCTGGTGTTGCTGTTGTTCTCCTACTGAGATTTCTGCACAAAGAACAGCTTTGGGGAACATTTGAAGTTGTTTTCCTGTAAGGAATGCTGCAGATGAACAATCCCTCTTCCTGACTGGCCATGACCACCTCTTTGGATGTAAAAGTTTCCCTGGTGTCCAATGCTCAATTTGAGGATAAACGTAGCTGTTTATCCAATAGTTTAGGCTGGATATTGGGAAAGAATTGTTCCCTGTGAGGGTGGGAAGGCCCTGGCTCAAGTTGTGCAGGAATTCTGTGGCTGCCTCATCTCTGGAAGTGTCCAAGGCCAGGTTGGAAGGAGCTCGGAGCAACCTGGGATAGTGGAAGGTGTCCCTGCCCATGGCAGGGGGTGGAATGAGATGATCTTGAACCTTCCAACCCAAATCGTTCCATGATTCCATTAATTCTGAGGGGCTCTGGACCATCAGTCACTAGGAACTGAGTGTTTTCATCCCATCTTTCCTCATTTTTCAGGGACAAAGGAGCATCTCTACACGGGCCACTCTCTTCAGAGCTGCACAGACATGAAACCTGTTTACCAGCAAGGAATAAAGAAGCGTTGCTAATGAATTGCTGCTCTCTGATTCCTATTCCCCTGAGCCTCCCAGTTAATGATGATATGAACTGTTACTGTTGTGTTACGCTGACATTCAGAGCACTCCAAAACTGGCACAATGTGCAAAATGGGAGAATTAAACACAGAGAAGGCAACGAGTGATGGTTGGACAAGGAGGAGAGATCAGCCTTTGCTGACAGCAGAGTCTGGTTGAACCTTTTTCTCCTCTCTTTGTGACGTGCAGCTCGGCAGAGCTGGCTGGGTTTAAGCAGAAACGCTGCCACAGTGAGGGAAAAGGGCTGAGAAGAAGGGGATGCAGTTTACATTAAAAAACCCTGAAGTTGTAACTGAATAAATCCACAAAAAAAAATCTAAATATTCCTATTTAGGAATCACTCAGCTCAGATTGAGCTGGAAGAAATGCAGACTGCATTTTTTTTTTTCCATGGAATCATGGAATGGTTTAGGTTGGAAGGGGCCTTCAAGATAATTTAGTTTCGACAACTTGCTATGGACCTGGGTAAGAGCACGCTTCCCTTCCAAGCAATTAATTGGATGAACAGGGAGAAAGTAGTGAAGAAAAAAACTTAAGAACAGCAAATAGTAATTAAAAAAAAAAAAAATTAAAAAAAAAGACTTCTGAAGCTTTTGAAGCATCCTGATTTGCACAGAGGGCAGCTCATGGTGTCCCTGTAGCTGACATCTCCTGAATTACTGGGGAAATTGGGTTTGCAGGGCAAATTTTTGGTAGTGAGGGGTGGCCTTTGTGAGAGGCTGCCAGAAGCTTCCCCCATGTCCAACAGAGCCAATGCCCGGTGGCTCCAGGATGGATCTGCAGCTGGCCAGGGACAAGCCCCTCAGGAATGGTGGGAACACCTCTGGGATGAGCTGTTTTGAAAGCGGAAGAAAAGACCTGCAGAAGTGAGGAGTGAGAGAAACAGCCCTGCAGACACCAAGGGGTGGAGAAGGAGGCAGAGATGTGCTCCAGGCACCAGAGCAGGGATTCCCCTGGTGAGGATTTTTCTGCTCTCCGGCACTTTTCAGTCCATTTTTTATCCATCACCTCTCCCAGCTGTTCCCTTTGTCTTGAATTCCTGACACCCCACATCAAACACCAAAAACACCAGTTGTTGGTTGACCCTGCCTGGGCAGCAGGTGCCCACCAAAGCTGCTCTGTCTTCACCTCAGCTGGATGGGGGAGAGAAAATAAAACAAAAGCCTTGTGGGCCAAGATGAGGACAGGGAGAGATCACTCAGCAGCTTCATCGTGGGCAAAACAGGCCAAGCTTGGGGAAATGAATTTTATTGCCAATCAAAATCAGGTAAGAAACTTTCCCCCACACATCCCTTCTTCAGAAAGGAAGGAAGGAAGGTGCGGAA
>VZRN01006755.1:0-16516 GCA_013397935.1 Dasyornis broadbenti | reverse complement strand
TATTGGATATCATTTTGTCATTTTTTGNTCATTTTTTGGGATATAATTCCATCATTTTTTTGCATATCATTCCATCATTTATTGAATATCATTTTATCACTTATTGGATCTCATTTTATCATTTTTTTGGATATAATTCCATCCTTTTTTGGATATCATTCCATCATTTATTGGATCTCATTTTATCACTTATTGGATATCATTCCATCCTTTATTGGATCTCATTTTATCCTTTTTTTGGGATATCATTCCATCATTTATTGGCTCTAACTCCATCACTTACCGCATCTCATTTGATTACATTTTATCTTACCCGCTGCCTCTCCCCCGCTCTGGACTTGCTCCGAGGCTGAGCCTTGGGTTTTCCTGGAGCGTTCCCATGGGATGGGGCAGGCAGGGACGAGCCCAGGCCGGGCTCATCCCTGGTTTTCCTCCTGTCCCAGGCGATCTCCTGCCGGCGGACGGGATCCTGATCCAGGGCAATGACCTGAAAATAGACGAGAGCTCGCTGACCGGGGAGTCCGACCAGGTCAAGAAATCCATGGATAAAGACCCCATGCTGCTGTCAGGTGAGGTCCCGGCGGCTCCGGCGGGATGGACGCGGGGCTGGGATCGGTTTGGGCTGGCACAGGGGCGGCTGCTTGGGTCCTGGTGGTGGGGAGGTGTCCAAAGGTTGGATGGGGCTTGGAGCAACCTGGGATCGGGAAAAGTGTCCCTGCCCCGAGAATGGGATGAGCTGTGGGGTCCCTTCCGAGCCAGACCATCCCGGGATTCCATGGGATTCCCGCCGTGGATGGGGCTTGGAGCACCCTGGGATCCCTCCCTCCCCCCGGAACGGGATGAGCCCCTTCCGAGCCAGACCATCCCGGGATTCCATGGGATTCCCGCCGTGGATGGGGCTTGGAGCACCCTGGGATCCCTCCCTACCCCCGGAACGGGATGAGCCGTGGGGTCCCTTCCGAGCCAGACCATCCCGGGATTCCGTGGGACGGTGGCAGCCGCGTCACCGTCCGCGCCGTCCCCGCCGTGCCAGGTACCCACGTGATGGAGGGCTCGGGCAGGATGGTGGTGACGGCCGTGGGCATCAACTCCCAGACTGGGATCATCTTCACCCTCCTGGGAGCGGGAGAAGGGGACGAGGAGAAGAAAGTGAAGAAAGGTAAGGAAACGCCCTGAGCCCGCCTCTTCCCTCCTCGGGCCTTCCTGCCTTTCCTGGGGAGCATCCGCAGGCTCCCCCCCGCTACAGGGAGGGCATGGGGGTCCATCCTTGTCCTCTCCACCCGGTCCCACCGGAGAAAATCCCCCCCCAGACCTCTTTGGGATCCGGCTCCAGCTCCCTCTTCTCCATCCCGGAGCTGTGGGGTGGGGGATCAGGGAGAAGGAGGCGGTGGCCCCGCGGCGCTCGTGTCCCACCCACGGTGGGAAGGTGAGTCCTGGGTGCCCTCAGGGTGCTGTTAGCCCATCCCGGCTGAGGATCTCCGCCCCGGCATTCCCGGAGCTCCCTGGGGGGCGTGGAGGGGTGGGAGAGCAGCGGGGCCGAGGTGTTCCCGTCGTGCTGGCACTCAAACGCTCTCCTGGCTCAGCTTTCACATCCTGCTCGGGAAGCTGGGGAAGCTCGGGAAGCTCGGGAAGCTCCCCGTGGATCGGGAGCTCAGCAGGTTTGGCCTCGCCGGGATCGGGCGCTGGCAGCGGGACCGGGCTGGCACCGCCGGCTGCTCTTCCCGGGAGGCGATGCCAGGCGGGAGAGGCTGCCCGGGCTGCGCTGGCTGCCAGCTCCGAGCTCTCTGGGGATGTGCGAGTGGCTGCCAGCTTCTCCCAGCTCCGGGAGCTCCGGGATCACCGGGATTTGGGAGCCGCGGAGCTCCCGGGTTCGGCTGGCGCCGTGGAGGTGGGAGGATGAGGTGCCCTGGGAATGGCGCTGGGAATGCCGTGGGAGCCACCCAGGCACAGAGCTCAGAGCTTTCCCAACCTTCCAGCTCCATGGATTTGGGAGCAGAGCGGGACACGGGGTGTCACCAGTTCATCCCCGCTGGAACCGGGGGGTGACACAAACCCCTCGTCACCCGAGGCTTGTTGGGCACCCTGGGGTCCCCCCCTGTGACACCTGGACAGATTCTGGGGGGTCCCAAGCCCCTGCTGTGGGTCCAGTGCTGCTGTGGTGAGGGACAAACCTGGATCCGACGGCAGCGGGAGGGAGGGACCTGGAGCTGCGGGAAGCCCGGCTCCGCTCTGCGGTTCCTCCTCCCGGGAATCCGAGGCACTTCCAGCACCCTCGAGGCACCGCTGGGGCCGTGGGGGTGATTTTTAGGTGGGCAAAATCGGAATCCTTGGGAATGGGGTTCCCGGGGGCAGCCAAGGAGCTCTGGAGCTGGACCAGGCGTGGCGTCCGGAGGGTGCCCACGCACGGATGCCACTGGAGCAGCCCCTCGGAGCATCCCAGCCGGATGGGGGACGGTGCTCCCGGTCTGCTGCAGGGTTCGAGGCTGGAAGAGACCCCAAAATCTGAGCCGTGCGCTCAGGCCTCCACCCTTTCTCTCTTTGAACAGGTAAAAAAAGCGGAGCCCCCGAAAACCGCAACAAAGGTAACGCCAGCCTCTCCATCCCTTGAACCAGCACCACACTAACTACCGAGCATTCCTCCTTCCTTCTTCCTTCCTTCTCCTCATCAGTCTGTGCTCTTGGCTGCTCCGGCGGGACTCTCGCCTCGTTGTTCTGGGAGAGGGTGCAAGGGGTCCCGTGGCCGGTGGCTCTGGCTCCGCGGCGTCCGCAACGAGGGCTGTTCCTGGTGTCCCCCAGCGGGAGCTGTGCCCGCTGGGATGAACATTCCCAGTGTCCCCAGTGTCCCCAGTGAGGGCTGTGCCTGCTGGGGTGAACGTTCCTGGTGTCCCCAGGGTCCCCAACGAGGGCTGTTCCTGCTGGGGTGAACGTTCCTGGTGTCCCCAGCGGGAGCTGTGCTCGCTGGGATGAACCTTCCCAGTGTTCCCAGTGTCCCCAGTGAGGGCTGTGCCCGCTGGGATGAACATTCCCAGTGTCCCCAGTGTCCCCAGTGTCCCCAGTGTCCCGAGGGCTGTGCCTGCTGGGATGAACATTCCCAGTGTCCCCACCGAGGGCTGTTCCTGCTGGGGTGAACGTTCCTGGTGTCCCCAGCGGGAGCTGTGCTCGCTGGGATGAACCTTCCCGGTGTTCCCAGTGTCCCCATCAGGGGCTGTGGCTGTTGGGATGAACCTTCCCGGTGTTCCCAGTGTCCCCAGTGGGGCTGTCCCTGCTGGAATGAACATTCCCAGTGTTCCCAGCACCCCAGTGAGGGCTCTGCCTGCTGGGATGAGCCTTCCCAGTGTCCCCAGTTCCCCAGCGAGGGCTGTCTCTGTTGGGATGAACTTTCCTGGTGTCCCCAGCACCCTGGCATTGACCGTGCTCGCTGGGATGAACATTCCTGGTGTCCCCAGTGTCCCCAGGGAGGGCTGTCCCTGCTGGGGTGAACATTCCCAGTATCCCCAGTTCCCCAATGAGGGCTGTTCCTGGTGTCCCCAGCAGGAGCTGTGCCAGCTGGGATGAACATTCCCAGTATCCCCAGTGGGTCTGTGCTCGCTGGGATGAACATTCCCAGTATCCCCAGTATCCCCAGTGTCCCCAACGAGGGCTGTCCCTGCTGGGGTGAACATTCCTGGTGTCCCCAGCAGGACCTGTGCTCGCTGGGATGAACATTCCCAGTGTCCCCAGTGGGGCTGTCCCTGCTGGGATGAACATTCCCAGTGTCCCCAGTGTCCCCAGTGGGGCTGTCCCTGCTGGGGTGAACATTCCCAGTGTCCCCAGTGGGGCTGTGCTCGCTGGGATGAACATTCCCAGTATCCCCAGTGTCCCCAGTGAGGGTGTCCCCGCTGGGATGAACATTCCCAGTGTCCCCAGTGTCCCCAGTGGGGCTGTCCCTGCTGGGATGAACATTCCCAGTGTCCCTGTGTGGGGAAAAGCCATTTTGCAGGGAGGACAGGGCTCTTCCAACAGCCAGGACTTTCCCAGAGCATTGTTTGGGATAAACTCGGGACTTTTGCCGGAGCATTGTTTGGGATAAACTTGAATCGCAGCAGGGATTTGGTGGCTTCGAAGCTCTCGCGGCCTTGAAGCTCCGTCCCTGCGTGGGGTTCGTGTTCGGGGCAGATCCGGAGGTGCCCTCTCGGCATTCCTGGGATGAAATCTCCCCCGGGGCCTGGCCCGTGGGACGCTTGCACCCTCTCCTGCCATGGCCTCGACTCCGTGAGCGTCTCCTCGCCCGTGTTTCTCACAGTGTTCTTTGCAGGCTGTGGAGGAAGCCCATTCTGCACCTCTCTCTCCCCCTCTCTCTCTCTCCCTCTCTCTCTCTCTCTCTCTCTCTCTCCTCTCAGCAGTTTGAGTTTCCCTCCTTGCCTCAGACTGTGTCCGGGTGCTTGTTGTGTCCGTGTCGGGTCTGTTGTCACCGTGGAGGTGTCCGGGAGCTCCGGGGCGGCCTGGAGCCCTCGAGGAGGGGGACGGGTCCCGGGGCATTCCTGGGGCCGCCGCTGAGGAGGAGCCTCTGGTGGCGGGATTCCCCACCCCTCTCCAAAGCTCCCCGGCTTGGGATTCCCCAGGGCAGCATTCCAGCTGGATTAGAGCAATTTTAGGATCGGGAAGTCTCGGGTCCTGGAGGCGTGGTGGATGGCTGCAGGCCGGGATTCGAGGATTCCTGCCTCCCTGCTCTTCAGTCTCCATCCGAATTTCTAACCCTCCCCTCCATCTCACCCCGCTCAGTCGCTTCCCTGGCAAGCGCTCCCTGCCGGGCTGCCCAGAGGTGGCACCGGGGCGGGGAGGGAAATTGGGGACGCTCCTCGAGGGACTGGGAGCGCTGGAGCCTCTCTGGGGTCATCCCAAAGCGCTCCCAGGCTGCTGCAAGCCCAGAGGCTGGGAGAGACCCCAAAATCTGGCCTAGGGGGTTTCTCGCAGAGGCGCAAAGCGGTGCCAGTGTCACCTCTGCGGGTCCCTTACCCACGGGGTGGGGATTGTAGGTGACAGAAATCCACCCCGTGGGGAGGCGGCAGGGCCCTGGGACACGGAGCCTCCATGTGTCGTCGGGAATGGTTCTTTGTCCCGGGATCCCTCTCTCTCTATTTCTCTCTCTCTCTCTCTCTCTCTCCCACCACCATCCTTCTCAGTGGTGTCCTCCAGGTTTTCCCGGGTCTCTCTCCTATTCACACGTGGTGTCTTGTTTTGCCCCCCGGGCTGTAGCTAAAACTCAGGATGGTGTGGCCTTAGAGATCCAGCCCCTGAAGAGCCAGGAGGGGGTGGAGAACGAGGAGAAGGAGAAGAAGAAGGTGAAGGTGCCCAAGAAGGAGAAGTCGGTGCTGCAGGGGAAGCTCACGCGCCTGGCGGTGCAGATCGGGAAGGCAGGTGAGCGGCAGAGACCCCGGTGCTGCCTTTTTCAGCCTGAAAATGGAACTCGAGGTCGTTTTAGTCGAGGAGGTGACATGGAAGTGGATCTTCACTGGAGCTCCAGGGGCGGTTACGGAAGAAAATCCACAACTGAGGGTGTTCACGGGGGTGAATAGAGTTGTACAGGTTTTAGGAAACGAACGTAATTAATTATAATCGTTTGGGTAATAGTAATAAATAATGATAATAATTTGGGTCGGTTCCCACCTGAAATTTTCACCAAAATTCCCAACCCTGGCTGCTCCAGGGGTCTGTTCCCACCCGAAATAGAGTTTTATAGGTTTTAGGAAATTAGCATAATTAGGGGTCGGTTCCCACCCGAAAGTCCCACCAAAATTCCCAACCCTGGTTGCTCCAGGGGTCTTTTCCCGCCTGAAATTCCCAACCCCGGCTGCTCCAGGGGTCTCTTCCCACCTGAAATTCCCAACCCCGGCTGCTCCAAGGGTTTTTTTCCCACCGGAAATTCCCAACCCCGGCTGCTCCAGGGGGTCTGTTGCCACCCGAAATTGAGTTTTATAGGTTTTAGGAAATGAGCATGATTGCTAAAAAGCACCAATTAGGAGGACGAGTGGTGATGCAATTTTTTCCAGGTTAAGCCCCTTTCTCTGGAGCTCCCTAGCCTTGGTGTTAGCTGTGCTTGTTTATGAAAATGTCTCCTGAAGATTTTGTTCCCAGCCTTGGTTCCCAGGAAGAACCGAGGTAGGAGAGGGGCCTTGTGCCCCTCAGGGCCTGGAGCTCTGGAATTTGTTTGGCCTTTCCAGCTGGGGAAAAGGGTAGGGAAAAGTCCTGGCGAGGTTACAAATCCAGAAAAGGAAAAAAAAGGGCCAAAACCGCTCCGGCGTCACCAGAGCCGGTGGGGGGGGAAGAGCCGTCCCTGTCCCCACCGCGTCCCCTCACGTCGTCCTCGTCCCCAGGGCTGCTCATGTCGGCCGTCACCGTCATCATCTTGGTGCTCTACTTCGTCATCGACACCTTCGGGGTGCAGAAGCGGCCCTGGCTGGCCGAGTGCACCCCCATCTACATCCAGTACTTCGTCAAGTTCTTCATCATCGGCGTCACCGTGCTGGTGGTGGCCGTGCCCGAGGGGCTCCCGCTGGCCGTCACCATCTCCCTGGCCTACTCCGTGAAGGTGAGGCCCGCGCGCGGCCGGGAGCCGGGGGCGAGGAGGGAGTCAGGGCGGCGGGCTCTGAGATCCTCGGTTTCGTGCAGAAAATGATGAAGGACAACAACCTGGTGAGGCACCTGGACGCCTGCGAGACCATGGGCAACGCCACGGCCATCTGCTCGGACAAGACGGGCACGCTGACCATGAACCGCATGACCGTGGTGCAGGCCTACGTGGGGGACACCCACTACCGGCAGATCCCCGACCCCGAGGCCATCCTGCCCAAAATCCTGGACCTCATCGTGCACGGCGTGGCCATCAACTCGGCCTACACCTCCAAAATCCTGGTGAGCTGCGGGGCCTGAACAGGGCTCGCCTGAGACGGAGGCCGGGTAGAGTTAGGGGAACAAAGAGCCGATGAGTTGATTTTATTGAGGGGCCTTCAGGTGAAGGGCAGTCAGAGCCCGCTCGAGGGGCTGCACCCAAACTGGACCCCGAGGCACGAGTTCTTCACCTTTTATAAGTTTTGTCCGTTAAAATGTCGGGGTTAATCCTCTGATTACACCTTCGGGTGATGTTGTCGACCACCCCGAGCTCGCTCCCCCCGATTTGCTGCCGTTGACGTTTTTGGAGGCCCCGTGGCAGCAGAGTGCCCCTGGATTTCCAGCTCAGGGGAATTGTTTTGTCCGAAACACCCCGGGAACAGAAGTTTTACCGCTCCATGGGCAGTGCAGAGCTGCACACTAAAACCGCAGATCCACGAAAACCGCAGAAGCGAAAACCCCGGGCGTCACCACCATCACCGCCGCCACCTCCTTTCCTGGCCCCATTTTGGCATCGCTTTTCCATCTTTGCTTTTTCCCAGCCGCCGGAGAAGGAAGGGGGTTTGCCCCGGCAGGTGGGCAACAAGACGGAGTGCGCCCTGCTGGGCTTCGTGCTGGATTTGAAGCAGGACTACCAGGCCGTGCGCAACGAGGTGCCCGAGGAGAAGCTCTACAAGGTCTACACCTTCAACTCCGTGCGCAAATCCATGAGCACCGTGCTCCGCGGCAGCGGCGGCGGCTTCCGCATGTACAGCAAGGGAGCCTCCGAGATCATCTTGCGCAAGTAAATTCTCCTCCTCCTCCGCCCAGCCCGGGGGATTTAGGGGTTCCGGCGGCCCCACGGGTGGAGGGCGGGTGGGGAGGTGCTGAGTGGGTTTTTTGGGGGGGGTGTTTTGGGGAAGCTGGAGGGGGCTGTGGAAGGAGAACGTCCCCCTTTCTGTAGGTGGGGTGACGGGAATGTGCCGAGCGCTTTTTTGGGTGGATTTGGGGAAGATGGAGGGAGCCGTGGAAGGGAGATTCGCAGATGGGGAGAGCAGAATGTGCCGAGCGCTTTTTTTGGGTGGATTTGGGAAACCTGGAGGGAGCTGTGGAAGGGGGATGTCTCCCTTTCTGTGGATGGGGTGACGGGAATGTGCCGAGTGCTTTTTTGGGTGGATTTGGGAAACCTGGAAGGTCCCACAGAAGGGGGCTGTCCCCTTCTCTGTAGGTGAGGTGACAGGAGTGTACCGAGTGCTTTTTTTGGGTGATTTTGGGAGAAGCTGGAAGGAACTCCCCCTTTCCCAGGTGGGAAAGGTGATACACCCTTTTTGCGGATCGGGTGACAGGAACGTGCCGAGTTTTTTGGTTTTTTTTTTTTTTTTTTGGGGGGGTGGATTTTGGAAACCTGGAATTTCCCGTGGAAGGGGGGACATCGCCCTTTCCGTAGGCGAGGTGACCGGGATGTGCTGAGTGGGTTTTGGGCGATTTTTGGGAGAAGCCGGAAGGAGGCTGTGCCCCTTTCGGGAACGGGGTGACGGGGACGTGCCGAGTGCTTTTTTTTTTGGGGTGGATTTCGGTAAACCTGGAGTTTCCCGTGGCGGGGCTGAGGTGACGGGAGCGCCCCATGCCTCACCCTCCCGCTCCAGGTGCACCAAGATCCTGGACAAGAACGGCGAGGCGCGGCTGTTCAAGGTGAAGGACAGGGACGAGATGGTGAAGAAGGTGATCGAGCCCATGGCCTGCCACGGGCTCCGGACCATCTGCCTGGCGTTCCGGGATTTCCCTGCGGACGCGGAGCCGGACTGGGACAGCGAGAACGAGATCCTGTCTGACCTGACCTGCATCGCTGTGGTGGGGATCGAGGATCCTGTGAGGCCTGAGGTAAAAGAAATCCCGCCCATCCCATTCATCCCGGCCCTTTCCCTGCTGCTCGGGACCGCGATTCCCTGATGGATCTCCCGTGTCCCTTCCCAGCTCTACCTGCTGGGGGCATTTCTCTCCCATTCCTGGACAAAACAACCCCGTGGCAGCGTGTTCCCAAAATTCCCAACCCCGGCTGCTCCGGGGGTCTGTTCCCACCCGAAATTCCCAACCCTCGGCTCCTCCAAGGGTCTGTTCCCGCCTGAAATTCCCAGTTCCGGCTGCTCCAAGGGTGTGTTCCCACTCGAAGTTCCCACCAAAATTCCCAGCCCTGGCTGTTCCAGGGATCTGTTTCCACCCAAAATTCCCAACCCTTGGCTGCTCCAGGGGTCTCTTCCCACTCGAAATTCCCACCAAAATTCCCAAACCCGGCTGCTCCAAAGGTCTGTTCCCACCTGAAATTCCTAAACCCCAAAATTCCAGGTTGCTCCAGAGGTCTATTCCCTCCCGAAATTCTCACATGAAATTCCCAACCCCGGCTGCTCCAGGGGTCTGTTCCCACTCAAAATTCCCACCAAAATTCCCAACCCCGGCTGCTCCAGGGATCTGTTCCCACCTGAAATTCCCACACCCCGAAATTCCAGGTTGCTCCAGGGGTCTATTCCCTCCCGAAATTCCCGCCTGAAATTCCCAGCCCCGGCTGCTCCAGGGGTCTGTTCCCACTGGAAATTCCCAACCCCGGCTGCTCCAGGGCTCTGCGCTGCCCCAAAGGCGGATGGAAAAAGCCAGGAAGAATCCCGGAGAGGGCCTGGGCTCCTGGAGCTGCTTTCCCCCCTCTCCGCCGTCTGCCGGGCTAATCCAATAATCCCCAATTCCCGCCTCTGGATTCCAGTTTGGAGCTGCCCCCCCCCTGCTCGCCCCGTTCCTGATTCGATGTCCGGGGATCTGGCTCTGGGAATTGCATTACAAATCCCAGCCTGCGCCGGCTCTGGAGGCTCCTGATCCGATTTGCTCATCCCTCACTGATTTCCTCTCTTCCCTCACCGCTCCCTGAGGGATAAATCCGTGCTGGGGCGGGAGCGGGATGAAATTCCCATTTTTGTTGGACGGCCTGGCCGTGCCTTGGCACTCTGAAATTCCAGGTTGCTCCAGGGGTCTTTTCCCTCCTGAAATTCCCACCAAAATTCCCAACCCCAGCTGCTCCGGGGATCTGTTCCCAAACCCGGCTGCTTCAGGGGTCAGTTCCCACCCGGAATTCCCACCAAAATTCCCAACCCCGGCTGCTCCGGGGGGTCTGTTCCCACCCGAAATTCCCACCGAAATTAGGTGGCAGCGAGGTCCCTTCCCCTCGGGGACGACACGTGGAGGCTCCTCACAACTCCAGAGCCCTTCCCAGAACATTTTAGGGAGCCTGGAAAAGGCAACGCTTCGCTCCCGGAATTCCCGGCGCCGATCCGAGCTCCCTGTGCCGGTCCCCAGGTGCCGGACGCCATCCTGAAGTGCCAGCGGGCCGGGATCACCGTCAGAATGGTGACCGGGGACAACATCAACACCGCCCGCGCCATCGCCACCAAGTGCGGGATCCTCCTGCCCGGAGAGGACTTCCTGTGCCTGGAGGGCAAGGAATTCAACCGGCTCATCCGCAACGAGAAGGGAGAGGTGGGAAAACGGCTCCGGGCCCGGGCGGTGGGAGCCTCTCCGGCTGGGAAAAGCACCGGATCCTGATGGGATTCCCAAATCCTGAGGGGTTTCCTAAATCCTGATGGGATTCCCATATCTTGAAGGGTTTTCCTAAATCCTGATGGGATTCCCATATCTTGAAGGGTTTCCTAAATCCTGATGGGATTCCTAAATCCTGATGGGTTTCCTAAATCCTGATGGGTTTCCTAAATCCTGATGGGTTTTCCCAAATCCCGATGGGTTTCCCCAAATCCCGATGGGATTCCCATATCCTGCTGGGTTTCCCAAAATCCTGCTGGGTTTACCAGATCTCACTGGGTTTCCGAAATCCTGATGGGTTTCCCAAGATTCTGCTGCGTTTCCCAAATCCTGATGGGTTTTTCAGATCCTTCTGGGTTCCCCAAATCCTTCTGGGTTTCCCAAATCCTGATGGGTCTCCTAAATTCTGATGGGTTCCCCAAATCCTGATGGGTTTCCCCAAATCCCGATGGGTTTCCCAAATCCTGCTGAGTTTCCCAAATCCTGCTGGCATTCCCAAATCCTGCTGGGATTCCCAAATCCTACTGGGTTCCCCAAATCCTGCTGGGTTTACCAGATCCCACTGGGTTTGCTAAATCCTGCTGGGTTTCCCAAATCCTGCTGGGTTCCCCAAATCCTGCTGGGTTCCCCAAATCCTGCTGGGTTCCCCAAATCCGTCTGAGCTTTCCAAATCCCGCTGGGTTTCCCTCTTTCCCTTGGATAACCGGAGCTGCTGGGATGCCCAGCAGCGTTCGGGGCTGAAGGCGCCGTCCCATCCCGGTCGGGGTTTTCTCTCCGGTTGGGATTTGAAGATTCCTGGGGTGGGGGTGGAAATCACTTCCCTCCTCCCTGGTGCCGCAGGTGGAGCAGGAGCAGCTGGACAAGATCTGGCCCAAGCTGCGGGTGCTGGCGCGTTCCTCCCCCACGGACAAGCACACCCTGGTGAAAGGTGGGCGCTGCCTCTCCCAAAGGGCTCATCCCGATTTTCCCCGGGGCAGGGGGGACTTTCCCAGCCCGCTCCGTGCCGGGAGCCTCCCCTCGGGGTTTAATTCCTCGGGAATTGCTCGTTCCCCTGGCAGGAATCATCGACAGCACCGTGGGTGACCAGAGGCAGGTGGTGGCCGTGACAGGGGACGGGACCAACGACGGCCCAGCCCTGAAGAAAGCAGACGTTGGCTTTGCCATGGTAGGGACGGGCCGGGGGCTCCCCTTTGCTCCGTGGGATCGGAAATCCTCAGCTCAGTGCTCTGGAATTTTTTTCCAGGCCGTTGGGATTCTCTTCCCAAGCCGTGGAATCGCATAAACCCCCCCCAAAAAATGAATGGTTTTGGGAAAGACGTTGGGTTCTCCACGGTAGGGATGGGCTGGAGATTTCCCTTTGCTCCGTGGGATCAGAAATCCATGGCTCACTTGGTTATTCCTCTGGAATTTTTTCCAGACCGTTGGAGCTCTTTTCCTAATCCATGGGATGGCTTAAAAACCCCTAAAAGGAATTTTTTTTGGAAAGACGTTGGATTTGCTGTGGTAGGGACGGGCCGGGGGCTTCCCTTTGCTCCGTGGGATCGGAAATCCTCAGCTCACGTGGTTATTCTGCTGGAATTTTTTCCAGACCGCTGGAAGCCTTTTCCCAGTCTATGGGATGGCTTAAAAACCCCAAAAAGGAACTTTTTTAAGGAAAGACGTTGGGTTCTCCACGGTAGGGACGGGCCCGGGGGCTTCCATTTGCTCCGTGGGATCGGAAATCCATGGCTCAATGGTCTGGAATTCTTTCCAGACCATTGGGATTCTCTTCCCAATCTACGGGATCGCTTAAACCCCCCCCCAAAAAAAAAAAAAATATTATTGGGAAAGACGTTGAGTTTGCCGTGGTAGGGACGGGCTGGGGGCTTCCCTTTGCTCCGTGGGATCAGCAATCCACGGCTGGCTTGGTTATTCCTCTGGAATTTTTTCCAGACCATCAAAACTCTCTTCCCAATCTATGGGACGGCTTAAAAACCCAAAAAGGAACATTTCTTAGGATGCTGGGTTTAATTCCGAGCCGCACATGGCTGTTAGCAGGGGATTGGGGCTCCCACAATCCTGGATTTCCTGGATTCAGGGAAGCTGTGGGATCCCCATGGCTTTTTTTCCCTGCAGCTCTCCACCCCAATTCCAAGCTCGGTGCTGGATCAGGCTTTGGGAATTTATTTATGGTGGAAAACTCTCGTTTTGATGGTTTGTTTTTTTTTTTTTTTTTTAATCCTGTCTGAAAGGAGCAGGGAAACAACCCGGTTGTTTTTAGCACTTTTCCTGTGGAAATTCATTTTGGGGATGAATTTTAGGGCCGTGAGCAGGAGCTGGGTGGGGAGGGCTGCGCGGGGAGTTCTGCTCCAATGAGAGATTTTTGGGAAGCGTTCGTGGGAATGTGTTGAACATCCGAACGCAATTCCAGAGCCTTTCGGATGAGCAGGGAAGGCAGGCGACTGCTCCCCTGAACCTCACGCCCCGCACCAGGCGGCAAATTCCCGATGGGATCGGGCGAATCCCAAGAGATTTTCCCCGGGAAGGCGCCGGGAATGGGCTCCTTATGGGCACGGCTTGGAATTCCTGCACGGAATTCCTGCAGGGCGAGCGCCTCGCTGTGCCGGCACCGGGAAGCGCAGCCCGGCACGGGACGCTGGGAGGTTTTTGGGAGCTGTGGGGCAGAAAACCCCGCGAGCTCTCCCTCCTTTGGGGATGCCCCACCCGGGATGGAGCCGTTCCCTGGCACGAGGAAGGAGCCGTTCCCCGGCTTTTTTCTGGCATTTTTCCGGCTGTTTTCCCGGCTTTTTCCCGGCTGTTTTCCGGCTTTTTTCCAGCTTTTTTTCCAGCTTTTTCCTGGATTTTTTCTGTCTTTTTCCCGGCTTTTTCCTGGCTTTTTCCCAGCTTTTTCCCAGCTTTTTTCCCAGCTTTTGTCCCAGATTTTTCCCAGCTTTTTTCCCAGCTTTTGTCCCAGCTTTTACTCAGCTTTTTCCCAGCTTTTTTCCGTCTTTTTCCCAGCTTTTTCCTGGCTTTTTCCAACTTTTTCCCGGCCTTTTCCCGGCTTCTTTTTTCCAGCTTTCCCCCAGCTTTTTCCCAGCTTTTCCCCAGTTTTTCCACGCCTGGGAAGTGCCCAGGGAAAGCTGGGCTGACTCACAGCCCAGCCCCGACGGCTTCGCCGCCCGCGCTCGGCAGATCGGCTCCGCGGGATTTTCCCGCCTGGGGAATATTTCCCGGGGAATCAGCAGAGCCGGGCGGGCGCCCCGCGCCTCACCCGCGGCTCTGGCCCCGCTCCCTCCAGGGCATCGCGGGCACGGACGTGGCCAAGGAGGCGTCGGACATCATCCTGACGGACGACAACTTCACCAGCATCGTCAAGGCCGTCATGTGGGGCCGCAACGTCTACGACAGCATCTCCAAGTTCCTGCAGTTCCAGCTCACCGTCAACGTGGTGGCCGTCATCGTGGCCTTCACCGGCGCCTGCATCACCCAGGTGAGGAGAAGGGAAGGATAAAGGAGCGTTCGGGGCGGAGGGGGAGAATAAATCTGTGCCTTCAGCAGGTTTTCCTGTGGGTTGTTCTTCACGGGAGCAGGAGAATAAATCTCTTGGTTTTCGCAGGTTTTCTGATTGTTCTTCACGGGAGCAGGAGAATAAATCTCTTGGATTTAACAGGTTTTCAGTGGATTCTTTCTCACTGGAGTGAGAGAATAAATCTCTTGGGTTTTACCGGTTTTCTGTCGGTTTTTTTTCACCGGAGGGGGAGAATAAATCTCTTGGTTTTCACAGGTTTTTCGTGGATTCTTTTTCACTGGAGCAGGAGAATCAACTTGTTGGGTTCAACAGGTTTTCAGTGGATTCTTTTTCAGTGGAGCAAGAGAATAAATCTCTTGGTTTTTACCGGTTTTCTGATTGTTCTTCACTGGAGCAGGAGAATAAACCTGTTGAATTTAACAGGCTTTCAGTGGGTTGTTTCTCAGTGGAGCAGGAGAATAAATAAGCTTGTTGGATTCAAAAGGTTTGGAATGGATTCTTTTTCACTGGAACAGGAGAATAAATAGATCTCTTGGATTCAGCAGGTGTTTCAGCTGATTCTTTTTCACTTGAGCAGGAGAATAAATATCTTGGTTTTCACAGGTTTTTCGTGGATTCTTTTTCACTGGAGCAGGAGAATCAACTTGTTGGGTTCAACAGGTTTTCAGTGGATTCTTTCTCACTGGAGTGAGAGAATAAATCTCTTGGGTTTTACAGGTTTCCTGTGGATTGTTCTTCACGGGAGCAGGAGAATAAATCTCTTGGTTTTTACAGGTTTTTCGTGGATTCTTTTNGAGAATAAATCTCTTGGTTTTCACAGGTTTTTCGTGGATTCTTTTTCACTGGAGCAGGAGAATCAACTTGTTGGGTTCAACAGGTTTTCAGTGGATTCTTTTTCAGTGGAGCAAGAGAATAAATCTCTTGGTTTTTACCGGTTTTCTGATTGTTCTTCACTGGAGCAGGAGAATAAACCTGTTGAATTTAACAGGCTTTCAGTGGGTTGTTTCTCAGTGGAGCAGGAGAATAAATAAGCTTGTTGGATTCAAAAGGTTTGGAATGGATTCTTTTTCACTGGAACAGGAGAATAAATAGATCTCTTGGATTCAGCAGGTGTTTCAGCTGATTCTTTTTCACTTGAGCAGGAGAATAAATATCTTGGTTTTCACAGGTTTTTCGTGGATTCTTTTTCACTGGAGCAGGAGAATCAGCTTGTTGGGTTCAACAGGTTTTCAGTGGATTCTTTCTCACTGGAGTGAGAGAATAAATCTCTTGGGTTTTACAGGTTTCCTGTGGATTGTTCTTCACGGGAGCAGGAGAATAAATCTCTTGGTTTTTACAGGTTTTTCGTGGATTCTTTTTCACTGGAGGAGGAGAATCAATCTCTTGGGTTTAACAGGTTTTCTGTGGGTTGTTTTTCAGTGGAGCGGGAGAATAAATAAACCTGTTGGATTCAGCAGCTTTTCTGATTGTTCTTCACTGAAACAGGAGAACAAAGCTTTTGGCTTCAAAGGTTTTCAGTGGATTCTTTCTCACTGGAGTGAGAGAATAAATCTCTTGGGTTTTACAGGTTTCCTGTGGATTGTTCTTCACGGGAGCAGGAGAATAAATCTCTTGGTTTTTACAGGTTTTTCGTGGATTCTTTTTCACTGGAGGAGGAGAATCAATCTCTTGGGTTTAACAGGTTTTCTGTGGGTTGTTTTTCAGTGGAGCGGGAGAATAAATAAACCTGTTGGATTCAGCAGCTTTTCTGATTGTTCTTCACTGAAACAGGAGAACAAAGCTTTTGGCTTCAAAGGTTTTCAGTGGATTCTTTTTCAGCGGAGCAGGGGAATAAACCCGTTGGATTTAGCAGGTTTCCCATGGATTGTTGAAGTTTAGGGCCGTGACCAAGAGCCAGGGGCTGGGAGGTGCCTTGTGAGGCCGTGCAGGGAGCTTGGAGCAAAGGACAAATGGCCGAGAGGCGTTAAAGATCCCAGAGCAATTCTAGAGCTGTTTTCAGGGCGAGAGCGAAACTAAGAGGGAGAAAAGGTTGATTTTGATGTCCTCCCGCTCTTCCCCTGCAGGACTCCCCGCTGAAGGCCACGCAGGGAGCTTGGGGCAAAGGAGAAATGTTTGACATTAAAGATGCCAGAGCAATCCTGGAGCTGTTTTCAGGACAAGACTGAAACAAACAGAGAAAAAAGGCTGATTTTGGTGGCGTGACACGTTCTCCACGCTCCTTCCCCTGCAGGACTCTCCCCTGAAGGCCGTGCAGATGCTGTGGGTGAACCTGATCATGGACACCTTCGCCTCGCTGGCGCTGGCCACGGAGCCGCCGACCGAGGCGCTGCTGCTGCGCAAGCCCTACGGCCGCAACAAGCCGCTCATCTCGCGCACCATGATGAAGAACATCCTGGGCCACGCCGTCTACCAGCTCACCATCATCTTCACCCTGCTCTTCGCCGGTGAGCCCGGGGGTCCTGGGGAAAGAAAGGGAAAGGAAAAAGGAGAGGGAAAGGGAAGGGGAGGAGTCCCCGCCCTGCTCACAACCTGGCGGGGCTGTTGTGTTTTGGCTGCTCTTAGGATTGTGAGGCCTCTCAGGAT
>VZRN01006754.1:1946590-1959066 GCA_013397935.1 Dasyornis broadbenti | reverse complement strand
AAAAAAAAAAAAGAAAAAAAAAGAAAAAAGCTATCTATCTATATTTATACATATATGTGTATATATAAAAAAATACATACTTATATATAAAATAAGAAAGACAATTTCCACCATTTAAATACATTTGTATGTATTTTTCCCTACTGGGCTGAATTTTTGTGCTTGCAGAAGAGCCCATTACATGTCACACAGTGGTGGTTTGTCTGGCCATACCTGTGTGGGATTGTGAGAGTTTCCCAGCAGAGCCCAGCCAGCCCAGCCAGCCCGGACACAGCTCCAGCTGTTCTGTGCCAACATGGCTTGGCTCAACACTGGACTGTAGTGCTGCCACTATGCAACTCTGCAGGACTTTGCTTTTATAACCCTCCACCAACCTCCAATTTATGGGTGAGCTGTGCTGAGGTCACCATGCAGATACATTTCTGATCCAGGCAATTCTGGAGCTTAAGGTACCAAAATGGAAATGTTAAGATTTATGCAACAGAAATGTACTTAACTCTGTTCCTCATTCCCTATTTTGATCACAGCAACAATGCCAGCTGCAGTGATGGATCTCTCCATAGGTACTTCTGTGCCCTTTCCAGTGAGATCTCTTCCACCTGCCACATCAATACCTGTCTTCATTTTGGAGAGACCAAGGTACTTAACTGCATGCCTGGGTAAGGCTGTGTATACACTCCCTGGGACACTAAACTGCACTTGAACATAACTCTTCCTCCTGGTAATTCCCATTGTATCTCCCTGAGGCAGTACACTGCAGCCTATACCAATGGCAAGCGTTTACAACAGTCACTGACTCCATTTCAAATTAAACCATTTTTCCCTGCGCCCAACAGTTTCCAGTTTAAGATAACCAACCTTTTTTTCATCTTTGCTTGCATTACTTCAGATGCACTACTCCCTCAACAATTTTAATCAAATCCCTGTGTAAACCTTCTCTTCTTGCTCTGTGTGTATGTACACTAAACGAAGAACGTGTACATTAGCCTGTGTACTTTTCAGCAGACAATTTCTCTTGAGCAGCTACCATTTCTTTTACCATGTTATAAGTGGTGGCCATATCCCTTTTGGGGAAATGCACAACTGTGAGTGACACATTGTTGAATTAAAATGTTACTAGCTGTATAGAAAAAGACAGAAAGGGTGGTAATGGCTGAACTTTTTGATAGGATCCTTCAGAGATTAACCAGTCTCAGTTCCAGTTACTTTCTTTTGCAGGATGGGACCTTAAAACAAAAACCAAAACAAAACAAAACACAGGAAAACAAAAGGTGTATTCATTACTCCTTGTCCTTTGATTTGTCATGAGTGATGGGACTAGATTAACAGAACTAAGGGCTAAGAGAAAGTTAATATATTTTTATTTGTGGGTTGTTTTAGAGAGCACTGATAGATGTTTTGATCTTATCTATGTGGACTGGACCATTGGAGACCACTGATATTGTTGGTAAGGGTTTTTTTAATGAAATGTTAATCCCACTTTCTATGGGTTTGACCATTCATCAAAAGACATTGTGCTATGCAGCCAAATTTAATTTCTATACTAGTTGAAACAAATGGAATGATTCAGTTCTCATAATAACATACCCCTGTCCCACTGGAGCTTCTTTGCCTGCTAATGCTAACCATAATAAGTACATTGTAAGGTTTTATTTTTTGATTGGTCTCCTCTATTCTAGGAATGGCAACATTGAAGATTAATGAAGACTTATGAAAACATGTATTTATTAGAAAAATACTTCTATGAGATAAGGTTTTTAGAGATTTTAGTTACAGTTATTTTGTGTTATGGATTTTCTTGGTGTGGTTACTTATTATTAAATTTTTAAAAGAGCAACATAATTTGCCAAATAGAATATGAATCTTAATTAAATCGACATTAAAGTAAAATGAGGTTGCTGAGATGAGAAACTTGTCCAGTTTACCGGACACCCATATTGGATAACTCTCAAGCTTCTTGTTCATGACTTTTCATAAACATGAAAATAAGATCCTTTGATTGCAAACCAGTATAAATGATCCTTTTTTGAAGGAGATTCCTGGGCAAGGAGTATGGAACACATAATGACAGAAGGAAGAAGTGCACCCATTTTTTTCTTGCTTTTGATACATGTCTACAGATGACCAGGACCTAGGTACAAATGAGAGTAGCCTGAATGCTAGTCTTGTATAGGCAGCACCTGGCACCAATGCACCAAGATGAAAGTCAAAAATAGTTTTGGAAAAGAAATGCCTTGGCCTTAGGCTGATGTGTGATGTCTCAACAGGAAGCTTACTCTTGTTTATGCAAACAGTGATTCTGCCTGTGATGGATGTGGAAATGATGTTGGGGCACCAGAGAGAACCAGAACCTGGCTTTCACAAGGTAGGTAATTTTCTAGCCTTCAGTCACAAAGTACATAGCTGGTCTAAATACTATCTTGTCACTTTTCTGTTTGCACCAGCAGATATGATTAATTTACAACATATCACTTTTATATTGGCTGTGATGCTTAAATATTTCTTATAGTGAATACAGTCGTTTGGTGTTGCAAAGCAAAATGATGTCCCTGCTTTGACTAAACGATGTACCAAGCCCTTTACCATTTAGAATAGTTCTATGACTCCATGTGTATTTTACTTTGCAGGCTCTATAGGACATTGTAATGCCATATGTGGCTGTTCACCTAGGCCAGGCATTTCCTGGTTGCACCACTTTCACTGTTTCTGGAGTATTTGTAATCTTGGCTGACTAGTATTTGTAATTTGTCCATCTGTTCTCTAAGAAAAAGGAACTTGCCAAAGTGGTACATTGTTTTTGTTTAGTGGATCTTGTTTTCATGTTCTTTTAACAGAAGATTATATGTTATGCTACTGATGGTAGCGGCCATCACATGTTTAACTATTATTTTGACACTATTTGAGACACATGAGCTTTCCCCCTTACATTACAGTCTCTTCTCTGTCTTATTTTATCTGTTTGTTTCCATTGTCAGGTCCTTTTTAAAGTTACAGTAGCTCGCAGTAGATGCCAGAGGTGATCACACTATGCAAAACAACCCAAAATATGGCTGTGTTACCTCCTCCTATGAGTGAGCAGCAATGGCGAGCATAACTCATTCGATGCTCTTCCCAAAACATAAAATTATAGAATAATTTAGGACATAAAAGACACTTGGATTCACTGAGTCCAACAAATGCTGGGCTTTCTCATGAGTCTCTGGGTTGGTTTGAAGCCATGCCAGCAGCCATGGTCACAGTGCAAGTAGGCAGCTGGAGCAGTGTTTTGGGTCTCGCAGTTCAGGTCGATTTAGGACAGGCCTTTCAAGTTGGTTTGCCAAACACTGACTCCTTTTCTGCTAGCATAAAGAACATGTTTTTTCAATAATGTATTTATAAGCCAGGATAGGTTTTGTCTCCACATGAGAGTAAAATATTAATCCTGCTTCTGTGCTCTCAGAGTTGAATGTGGCTGTCAAGATCTTTAGGGCAGAGCTCAGGGGAGGGCTGATGCAGAGCCTGCTGTGGGTAGGCAGTCCCTGCCCTGGGCTGACCTGTCCCCAGCAAGGGCTTTCCAAACTCTCACTGGTGTCTTGCAGCTGCTTATGTTCCCTTTTATGATTGTGTCTGTCTAAAGATGGGAACTAAGCAGTGTGTCCTAATTGGCTTTAGCAAAATTGTAGCTAATCTAATACCTTCTGTCTTGCTGGCCTGGTTCTGAACATGTCATCAGATCTTTTTACTCTGAAATGTAACGCTGTCATGCTAAAATGCACAAAGAACTGATATCTATGCCAGCAGCCTTGTCTTTGGATACTTTACATAAGTGGGCCCAGGTGTTCCTTGCATCTTTCATTCTGTCCTGCTGTTATGTCTCTGGAGTGGTATACCTGAGCCTGTGTTTTATATACCTCCTATAAAGAAGGAAAAATAATCTGTTAGAATTTTTTGGGGGGTGAAGTGGGTGGGGAGGAAAGACCTGGCAAGGTTGCTACTCATCCAAAATCCTGGAGTTTTTCAGGAATGGTAAGTGTTTGGTTTGTGCCCCAGGAGAAAAAGTTGTGTTCTTTTCAGAGGGAGAGTTGTGTTCTTTTCAGCTTTGGAGAGCAGCGATAATAAAATGGGCAGAGGAATTGCTATCCATAGAACATTATCAGTCTGCTCAAGCAGGTGCCAATATTTACACTACCATGTCTGCCCAGATAAAACTCATAATGTTTCTCAGCATGTTCGGCAATCTTTGCTGTGTTGCCACTGTGTTCAAGTTTAAGTAATGGCATTCTGCAAAGCAGCTGTTGGGCTGAGAAGGGAGAATTTATCTCAGATAAACACAATAACCAAATTCTGATTGTTATTGTAGTCTGACTGAGCTTTTGAGAAGAAAATTTCAGGGGATATATTTTAAAAATCCCTAAGTAAGAAGCTTCTGAAGACGAAGACTTCAGAGAGTTGAAGAAAAGAGAAGGATGGGCTAGAGGAAAATAAATCAAAGACGAAACAGTAGAAAGAATTTGTTAGGGGTTACGGAGAGGAATAAAATTAACTTTCAAACAGTAAGTACCACAACAAAAATCTTTCAGATTTTAAGGAATTTGACTTCAATGGACTGGCATGTGCTTGAAGGAAGAGCAAAGATAGCAAGACTTGGACAAATCCCAAAACTATCTGGAACAGATGTCTGAGTACAAGCCCTAATACCTAAATGAAGCAGTATTTGCCTGCTGTGTTCAGAGAGCAGGGACACCTGGGGGGCTGTTGCCTCATGTTGGGGTGTTGGGGAGCAATGGCCTTCCATATCCTGCCTTCAGGATGTTGTTCTGGGGTGTCTATTCTGGCCTTTCTGGTTTGGCAGGTTTTGTAGGTGTATTGCAGAGTGATGCTCTGTGCCACAAATCCAGCTCAAGCCTGCAACTAGGACCAAGCTTGTAGGAAAGCCCAGTTCCTGCTGAGATGTCCCTCTTCAAAAGCATTGTCCGTCAGTCAGTTCAGACAACAGCCTGGGGAGCTTCCTTCTCCATAATTATGCTGCAGTCTTTAACCTTTCCAGTTTTCAGCCTCTCTTACTATCCTGTACATCATTCTTCACATCGTCTTGAGGGCTAGCTTGTTTGGGAGATTTTCTGGTATTTTCTTAGGCTTTCTCACATCTTTCCCTAATTCCATTTTGCTCCCAGAAATCTTCCTGACTGCAATAACTGTGTTAACATTAGACTGCTGCTCAACCAAGTATGAATTTTTTACATCAATCTGTGTGTAGCTACTCCTCATTGCTTGGTGGTTAATGTTCTTACAGCTATATAGGAACTGAATTTGCAAAGACTCTCCTGTTGGTTCTGATACTGCTCCTTTGCAACTACTAGATGAAATCTACTGCAAAAGAACTGCGTGCCAGTGAAAGACAGTGTGTTGTTGTTCCTTCAGAAGAGACTTGAAGACAAAATTAATTTTACAAATTAGTTTTAAAACCAGTTTCTGTCTCCCCTTTTTAAAGTTTTCCTTTGAATATGAGCATGTTTGCAAGCTTATATTTCCTGGACATGGTTTTCTAGTGGTAGCTCTGCCTACAGGTCATAGTCTGAAGCTTCAATAGTTCTTCCCTTAATGTGTCAAACAGATTTAGTGTGATGGAAGTGTTGAGACATGTCTAGAAAGTTCAGAATCTGAAGCTGGAAAATGAGCATCATGGAACATTTCTGGCAGATCTTCCTGTTTCTTAAGGCCCGGCAAAACATTTGACACTTTTCCCCATGCTCAGACATTGTGGAGAAAACATCTTTTTTGTACCTTTTTTTTTCTGGATAGTGTCATGACTATAAGAAGAATTCATGAAGGTGCCCCATCTCTTCACAGATGACTGGATTTCCTTGCTAAAACTGCCCACTAATGTGCTAAAAATGGTTTTGGATGTAAACTGCACAGAAATATCCTAAAACTACCTCTGGCCTCAGTGAAACCAGCATCCATGGGATTAGGATTTGGGTAGGCAGAGAACTGTCACTTTTCCCTTGGAGTCCCTTAACATTTTATCACAGAAGACAGATTGTCCCATTTTCCTGCAGTGCTTTATGGCTGGTGATAACTTTGATATCTATTTCAAGAACAATTTGCCATTCCTATTAAATCCATTAACTTGTAATGCATCAGTAATACCTGTGACAGCCAAATAACACATACTAGTAGCTAAGGGGCATTTTTTCCCCTGATATGTACAATATAGATTTATTTCTATAAAGAAGTAAAGAATGTACAGGAACTTGCTTGGTTTGCATGAATTTATGTGTTTCAAAATGTAAAAAGGAGGCCAGAACAGAATCAGATGATAAGCTAATTCCGAGTGTTATATGCTTATCCTCAGATGAGTGTCTCTGCAAACTGTCTCAGTGTGGATTGGTATTCTGGTGGTCTCTTTTCATGGCTGGATGCATTTGCTGAGCTGTGCATCTTCTGGGGTGATTTGCCCCTAAAAGGTCAAGTGAAATGGACACGGCAGCAACAAAGGACTTTTGCTAAAAATTCTCCCATTTAAAAAGGGAAGGTGATAGAGACGAAAGACTTGTTTAAATGCTATAGACCTTCAAGCTACGCTAATTAAACAGCCTGACTTAATAAAAGATGGAATTGGCTGATGGTCTCAGCTGTTATATCATGGTGTGTTAGCTACCTCTGGGACTCTGGGGGATTTTCTAGAGAAAAACAGTCATCAATATATAATGTGACATCTCAGGCTTTGCAGAGGCTTCTAAGAAGGAAATTGCTGACCTTTTCCCTTAGCCATTTTCTCTGAGATGTTTCCATTCCATTTGGCCTTTAAACTAATTAGAAGCATTGCTAGCAGCCTGTTGAAAACGTCACAGAAAAGTAGTGATGTGGTCAGATAGACTGACAGAATTCTGTTTCCCAGAATGGCTCTTGCAGTCCCAGAAACATTTCGCTCCCCATAGCAACAATTCTTGAAAATCAGTGGTCATACAAAAAGAAGCAGAAAAGGTTAAGCAGGTATATAGCCCAGTCTCCTATAAAAGAGAAAATATAGCCCAGGAAAACATTCACAAGGTAGCCCTGAAACCAAATAGGAAGAAGATGCTTTTAAGCTCAGCACTGGCAGAGGGTGATTGGAGCTGTAAGCAGCCAGTTGATTGATGTTTGCCACCACAGAAATTTATCAAGACTTCCTATATTTTCCATACAGAAATATTACTGCATGAGTGAAATATCTTTAATCTATCAGTTTTTCTTTCTAAACCCAGTGATATCTCTCCCATTTAACTATGTCTAATGGGCCAAAAGTAGCAATGTGAGGTCACGCATGGGGTGCAGTATGGGGATTTCAGACTGAACTCTGTAAAACTGGGAAAACACTTGCCTTTTCTCTTTAGAATGAACAAATTAGTCATTAAATCAGGCAATCCTGCTCACCTCCACCAGTTTGCAGAACAGCACATTTTGCAGAGCTCTGGCCCTGCAGCCACTGGCCGCTTTCTGCTGCGTTCAGATGATGTTGGTCCATCTTAGAGTCTCAGCAACAGGAGCAAAGTGTCCAGTAGCTGTGGCAGATGTTTTTTCTTGCATTGCAGTTTGGTTTGTTTTTAACCCTGAAGTGGGTTGAGTCACATGACAGCACAGTGGTGACAGCACAGTGGTGTCAGCACAGTGGCAGGTCTGCCTCATGGGCAGTAGTGCAAAGTACATGGTTGAGGTCACTTTCCTTGGTGTTAGTCACATCAATCCTAGCGCTTGACAGATTCCTCAGCAGGAGGGAGAGGAGTGGGATGGGGTGAGGGGACTTCAGCTTTTAAACTGCGCAAAGTGTCCTGTCTGAAAATTACCGTCTTGGTGTTGTGCCAAAGTGCAGATCTACCCTGCATAGACTCAACAGATGAGACAAAAGAGAGAATCTCAGTCAAACTTGAACTCTACTGATTTTTCTGGTAGATCTAAATTTTTTAATGTAGTAAGACATAGTGTATTTGGGATTTCTGTCTGTGCTTTAAATTGCAGCCCAAATAATTTCCATTTGACAACTGAAAGTACAGGTTGAAAACAGCTTTTTCCCATCTCCATAATCTAAAAATGAGCTTTGTAGGTATAAGATAACCTTTTCAAATTTGTTTGAAAATACATTGCTTCTGACTTGACTTTTGCTCCAAAGCTTTGAGTCTGACACATTTTTTCCAGCCAAAGAGCAAATTGAACACCACTAATTTTTTTAAAATATTGGAAACTTTGAGCAAGAGCTAGTTACAAGGTTTATTGTATTTTTTATAGTATTAAATGGGAAATTATCTATAAGAAAATAGAAATTTTTTATTTACATAGAGAAAAGTGTTCAGGGCAAAATTCTGCGGTACTGTCCTTGGAAGTCTGAAATTCATGGCATTGCTCTAGAACAGCTTCCCTTTTGTGATGGTTCCTCAACTGCATGACTACAAAATTTATGCTCTATGCATGTCTAGGCTATATTTCCTAGAAGTTACTGGTAAATACTAATAAAAAAAATTTCGGGTGTAATATAGGGATTAAGAAACAGATAATTCTTAGGATTCCATGTGAAAGCTATATATGTTCTTGCATAGTGTAATATTCAGAAACCGTATACCTTTTCAAGTGTAGTTTTCTGAATTGTAGTTTGCTTACAAGCCTCAGCATCTATTTTTTCTTAAAACCTCACAAAATTTCAAATGAGTTTTTGCAACAAAGCCCTTGTTTTCATGCAGTTTAAGAGTTACTTTCAGATGAATTTTCAAAGCTGAAGGACTTTACATTTGAGTCATGCTTTGAGAGATCCAGGTGCTTTGAGAGATTCAGGGAATAATAGAATATAATTGCAGTGTATTGTAGAGTATAAAGGTAATTTGGTATATAAAATTACTTTAACAAATACATAAATGGACACACTTTGCTAAAAATACATCTGTTTAAGGGTAATTTTTTCGTGGAAGTGAAAATGATTAGTTTTGTAGGGTTTAGCTAGCATGCCCTCCAAAAGCTCTGGTAAACATACACTTGCTGGATATTTTTTTCAGCATGATGATCCATCTTTTTGATTACACAAGCTTATAAATCATATTACCTTGTTCACTTCAGTCATATTTGCTGATACCATATTTTGGCTCCTATGGTAGTAATCATTTTAAGCTGCTGGGGTTTTTAAAATGAATATTGAGTTATTTTTCTCTTAGTTAAAACAACTTTAAAAAATCTAATAAAAAGCATGTGCCTCTCTAATACTAAATAAAATTAACTTAGGAATGCCTGTACTTTAGGCAGAAGTCTGTTCTTAGAGTCTTTGAAGCCTGAATTTATGAGATGTGATACAAACAACAGAAAATGTGGCCACTAGAGAGAGTGCAAACTCAGGATGGAAGTGGGGCATCAGAAGTCTTGGGCTGGGCAAGAAGTTCCAGAAGACTGAGATATATTTTAATAGCAAAACAAATGTTAGTTGTTTTCAGTGGAGATAGCCACATGAAAAAAACCCACAAGCTTATGTGGAAGAGGTGACAAAATTGAGATGCAGGGAGCAGGCAGGGTGTGTACTGTGTGATACAGAAGGACAAGGAGCACACAGGCAGATTTCCTGTCTCATCTGTGTGTGAGATTGTGAAAGGGGAGTGTGGAGATGGTGTGACATGCAGGATGTGTGGGTAGATGGTGATGGTCAGGAAGATGTGACTGCAACAGCACAGAGCTGAGCCATGGCCAGAGTTGGACTGAGCAGGTTTGTGGTGTGCTTTAAGTTCCAGGGTTTGGGAGACAGGCAGGACTGGTTCAGTTCTGGTGCTATGTCCCATGCAGATCTCGTCACCACAATGTGCTGGTAGGGATACAGTATGAGAAACATGTTTTCAGCTGTCACTTAAAAAAATACAGGTGGGGAATGGCAGTAGGGAGAAGTGAGAGGACAGAAGATGCAGAAGGATACTACACAGGGAGAGAAAAGGTGGCAAATGAATAGAAAACCTGTTTCTGGGGATGCATGCTGAAGAGACAGATGCGGACCCTACTTTGAACACAACTGTGGGGCAAAATTTCTCCTGTTGGGTTTCTCTATATTAACCTACTCTTTTTGTTGCATTGAACAGAAACACAATGCTAGTGCCAAAGTGTTGCTCAAAATGGGCAAGTGTTTCCTTTAGAAATCCATTGAACTGAATAGAGATTATGGCAACATACTGGCCTGTACTTACTGAAAGTAGGTATGTCTCTTTTGATGTGAAGAGTGAATTTGATACCCTCATCTCTCCCAAAAATGGTATCAGAGAGACTCTTTCCATGTTGGGTATCTCTGTGCAGCCCCACTAGACAGACTGTAAAGACTGTAGAATCACACGGAGTCACAGAATCAATTAGGTTGGAAAAGACCTCTGAGATCATTGAATCCAACCTTTCCTTGAACACCTCCATTTGTGGTGATTCCACTACTACCCTGGGCAACCCATTCCAATATTTAATGACTCCTTCTGTGGAGAATTTCCTTGTAATGTCCAACCTAGACCTCCTCTAGTGCAGCTTGAGGCTATGTCCTCTTGTCCTGTCACTGCTTGCCCTGGAGAAGAGAAATCCCCACCTGGCTACAGCCTCCTTTCAGGCAGTTGTAGAGAGCGATAAGGTCAATCTGAGCCTCCTTTTCCCCTGGGTAAACACACCCAGCTCCCTCAGCTGCTCCTCACAGGACTTATGCTCCAGACCCTTCCCCAGCTCCGTTGCCCTTCTCTGGACTCGCTCCAGCCCCTCAATGTCTTTCTTGCACTGAGGGGCCCAGAACTGGACACAGCACTCGAGGTGTGGCCTCACCAGTGCCCAGTACAGGGGGACAATCCCTGTCCTGGTCCTGCTGGCCACACCATTGCTGATCCAGGCCAGGATGCCATTGGCCTTCTTGGCCACGTGGGCACACCCTGGCTCATGTTCAGCTGCTGTCACCAGCACTCCCAGGTCCTTTTCCTCTGGGCATTTTCCAGCCACTCTTTCCCAGCCTGTTGAGCTGCCTGGGGTTGTTGTGACCCAAGGACAGGACCCAGCCCTGGGCCTTGTTGAACCCTCACACCACTGGCCTCAGCCCATTGATACAGACTGTCCAGCTCCCTCTGCAGAGCCTTCCTGCCCTCCAGCAGATCAACATTCCCACCCAAACTGGTATAGTCTGTGAATTTCTAACAGCAGGCTCAATCCCCTTATCCAGATCATCAGTAAAGATACCCAGGGAGATGTGGAGAGGTGGCAAAAATAAGAGGGATCACACTCTGTGACTTGTCTGGAGCAAAACTGAGACCCCAGAGCAAAAGGAAGAAAGCTGCTTTCTGGGCTTCAACAAGCACTGTGGTGCATTATTGTGCATTTTTGGGCTTCCAGCTTTCCTGCCTCTAGATTTACAAGAGCCACTGCTTGCATCCTTCTCTACTAGCTACTCAGTAAAATCAGAAGATCCTTTGAACAATATGAAAATGGAAAAAATCTTTTGGATGTGATGGAAAGTATTTCCTGAATGACCTTTTTATCTCTCTCTCCTCTGCCAATCTGTGTGAAAAACAATAACCTGAATTGATATGAATCTGCCTTTAGGTCTTCCTGGGAATATTTAAGGTGTAGAAGCCACAGTTTAGAGGGAAAATACCAAAATCTTACAAGAAGAGGTGAGAAACAGCACAGAGTACAGCTAATATGGTGTTAGAGGCAGAAAGAAACAAGCATCTCAGCATCACCCATGTCCCTGCTGATCCTCATGCTTTTCGTGCATTGGCCTCAAAGGATGAGTGTTCAGCCAGTAAAGTAGATTGAAAGGCAAGAGACAAAGGAAAACAAAAAAGCAAACAGAAAATTGTACAATTGAGCTGAGGACCCCAGAGGGCCAAATTCTGCAGGTTTACTTGTTTTCCAGATTTCCTGGTTTAATTGGAAATCAGGAAAGCTACTGCAGGGAGGAATAGGGCTGTAGCAATTATGGAAATGTGGCATTAAAGAAGATGTGCACTTAAAGGCTTAGTGAGTAATAAAAAGGAATTTGTTTTTCAAGGACCTTAAAACTGAGGTCCTTGACTGGAATCTCTGGGGCAGTCCTAAACCAGTACTGTTTATGCAGAGAAATGGAAATACATGTGAACTAAAATTTCGCATACACCTGCCATGTTCCATTGCACTGTACAAAAACCTGCATTAGAGAAATTGAAAAAAGCATTACAGCTTTTGCATTTCTGACTCTGTGTGCTCTAAACTCATAATCTTTTATCTGAGCTGTGAATTTTAATGGCTGGATCTTAATGATGTAGTTCAAAACTCATCCAAACATAATACATTTTCATCTATATTTATCTTTATTCAATCATATTTACTTGTTTCCTTAATTTCTTTGTTAGAGTACTTATCTATCTGGCTCCTTTTATGCTACCATCATGATTCATATTTAGGACAGAGAAAACATTATACAGAGTCACAGAATTATAAAATCTAAGAATGGTTTGTGTTGGAAGGAACCTTAAAGATCATCTACTCTCACCCCG
>VZRN01006754.1:1903915-1946202 GCA_013397935.1 Dasyornis broadbenti | reverse complement strand
GCTCATCCCTCTGATAATGGTGTCTTTCCTCTGTGTTTGCTCCAGCAGTTCCATGTCCTTCTTATACTGGGGCCCCAGAGCTGGATGCAGCACTGCAGGTGGGGTCTCACCACAGCAGAGGGGGAGAATCCCCTCCCTGGCTCTGCTGACCATGCTGCTCTTGATGCAGCCCAGGACACATTTGGCTCTCTGGGCTGTGAGTTCTCATGGCTGGGTCATGTCCAGCCTCTCATGCACCAGCATCCCCAAGTCCTTCTCAGCAGGGCTGCTCTGATCTGTTCATCCCCAGCCTGTGTTGATACCAGGGCTTCCCCTGATCCAGATGCAACATCAACACTTGATCTTATTAAACCTCATAGGGTTCCCATGTGCCATGTCTCCAGCTTGCCCAGCTCCCTCTGGATGGCATCCCATCCTTCAGGTGTGTCAACAGCACCACTCAGCTTGGGCTCATCTGCAAATTTGCTGAGGGTGCACTCAATCCTTTTATCTATATCATTAATGGAGATATTAAAGAACACTGGTCCCAGTACAGACCCCTGAGGCACCACTTGTCACTGATGTCCATTGGGACACCAAGTCCTTGACCATGACCTTCTGGATGCAATCGCCCAACAACTTTCTTATCCATCTAATAGTTTAAGCTCTGAATTCATCTTTCTCCATTTAAGAGGGAAGGATGTTGTTGGAGGACCATGTCAAAGGCTTTATAGAAGTCCAGATAAAGGACATCCACAGCCCTTCCCTTGTCCATTGATGGAGTCACTCCACCACAGTGGCCACTATGTTGGTCACTGTGTTGCCCCTGGTGAAGTAGTGCTGGGTGTCCCAAATCATGTCCCTGTCCTCCATGTGTCCTGGCACAGCTTCTAGGAGGATCTCTTCCATGATCTTCCCAGGCACAGAAGTGAGCCTGACAGGTCAGCAGTTCCCAAGGTCCTCCTTTCTACCCTTTTTAAAGATGGGTACAATGTTTCCCCTTTTCCAGGCTCACAGGACTTCACTTGAGTGCCATGATTTTTCAAATAGCATGGAGAGTGGCTTGGCAACTACATCAGCCATTTCTCTCAGGACTCTGGGATGCATGTCACTGGATTCCATTGACTTATGTACATTCAGGTTCCTCAGGTGGTCATGAACGTGATCTTTGCTTACAGTGGGAGGGACTTTGCCCCTCCCAGTCCCGATTCTGCAGCCTATCCACTTGAGAGGTGTGGGAAGACAGGCTGCCAGTGAAGACTGTGGCAAAAGTATTGCTGAGGACATTTACATTTAAAAACATTTATTCCCTATAGTGGTTGTCACAGCATTTAGGCCACACACACAGCAGAGCTCAGGTATGAGTTAACATTCTCTGATCTCTGTCTGCGAAATGGGAGAAATAATCATCCTGAGGAGGTTGTGGAATTTACCCGGTATTTGTAAATACGAAGGTTGAATCCTTGCACAAAATCTTCACATGTTGGTTGGCCCACATGTCTGTAGATCCCAACTTATTAAAAATATTTTTTACAGAACGTTGGTGAGTTTTCCCCTATGTCTGTGACTGTGCAAGATTTTTGGAAGCAACAAGTGTTTTCTAAGAACTTAGATATTTAATAAGAGATTTTTCCCTTTTTCTCTCATGGTTATTTTAGTGTTTACAGTTCCCTACCCAAGTGTCTTGAAACTACGTGGTTGTCACTGAGGATTTAAGGTGTGTATGTCTTTATAGAAGCAGAACACCAGGGAGCCAGCACAATAACCTTTGAATCTGGAATTGCTTGTTTCCGTTCCAAAATGTTTTTACAATAGAGATGGAAACATCTGGATTTTGATAACTGCTGTTTTATATTATGAAGAAAACAAAAAAAGAAGACAAAGAAAATTAAAAAAGAATAGAAAAAAGCATTGAATCCTAAAAGAGTGGTATATGATTCTTCCTTCAACTGCTTAGTCTTTTCCATGAGATATTTTGGGGGTGGGAAAAGTAATTTTCCCACTACCATGAACCCCATCACCCCAGGAATAAGCTAGCTGTGACCGCAGGTATCTTTGCCTTCCAGTTTCAAATTCCATAAAAATCAATTTAACCTTGGCTGGTTATTAGTCTAACATTTAAATAGTTCTCCACCACTACACTCAGTCCATAGTTAAAACCAGGTGCTCTTCATTACTAGTTCATGTCAAAATTAAATAAATATGTTCAGATATTGGAAAACCGCTACTGGAAAAACATAGTTCTCTCCCACATTTTGTGTCAGCACCAGAAGTAAAGGCAGGGCAGGGTTGGCAGTTTTGATTGCAGTGCCAGCACAGACAGTGGAAAGACACGGGCTGGGACTTGTCCCAGAAGCTCCCCTTGGTCTGTAGCACACAGGGGTAAACCTGACCTCCCTTCAGCAGGGAAGCCTATTTCTTGGGCAGACTGCACCCACCTGGACCTTGGTGGCCTTTAATGCCTGTCATTCAGCATTTCAGTGTGATATTAGTGTTCTCAAAACCTGTTCATTGTTGCAAAGGAAATAAATTGCAATTTTTTAGTTAGCTAACATCAATAATGCTATTTTTCCACAAACACAACCCCACCCGCCCTTTCAGCCAAAGTAGAGGTGGGTTGGACCCCGAGCGAAAGGAAGTAAAAAGGTTTTTTTAATGTAGGAAGACGGACTTAGGGAGGTGGTAGAAATATAGGGAAGAATGTGTGATGCAGAGGGCAATGGACGGGAAGAGTGTTTGTGTCTTAGCAGCAGATTGGGTGTAGGAGCAATACCCAGTTTTTGGCTGGGTTGTGCTGCAGCAACAGGAGTCCTGAAATCTGTCTGTGTACACCACCATCCAAAAGAGGATTGGCTGAAGGAGAAAACAGACCTCGCCTCTCAGACGGGGAGCACATCTGCCTTTTATCTACTCAGACAACTGTCACTGGGCTTTTTTCTTGTTCCAATATCCTGGGTCCAAGCTCCTGGAGGTACCAGAGTGCAGCAGCTGCTCCCGTGCAGCAGCTGCTCCCATGCAGCCTGTGAGCAGCCCACTTCCTCTGCCACAGCACTGCCCTTCCCTTTGAAGCTGGGTGGGAAGCAAGTCACAGCAATAACCTGCTCGTGGATGCTCTTTGATTTCCTGCTCTAGCTGAAATTCACCCTTGTTGGGGAGGCCTTTGTCAAGCCTTTTGCATCACAAAGTTTCTCACCATGGTCTTGGGCAGGCTCTGTCCCAGTGGCAAAGCTGCAGCTGAAGCTAGAAACTCAGGGTTTTAACTTTTTTGTGGAACAACAGATGAAACTGTAAATTTTAGTCATACTTTCCCTTCTACTTTGAAAAAAAAAAAGCATGGTTTTAATCTCTCAGTTCATTGCTTGGGTCAGTTAACTAGACTTCAGGAAAATTCATAATTAATGACTCAGAGCAGGCTTTCTTTTTTCTATTCTCACTTTTCCTTTGAACTTAGTATTTTTCCCCTATCCCAGACAGCATAATTTACATGATGAACAAATGGTATATTAATCTTTTGATGTAGATCCGTGTTGTTTATCAAATTTCTCATAATCTTATACCAGTCTGTCATGTTATGTTTTCAAAGATATTAATCTTCAGAAGAGAAAAGAAATGAGGCTTTCCTCCCTGTGTCCTGTTATACCCATGGAATCACACTAGCAACCTGTCATGAAATCCTGATAGAGATAATGCATTCTAATTTCCTTATGAGACAAGTTAGCAAATTGTGGTGTGTCTAACTGATATTTCATGGTAGGTTTGCTGATTCCTATCCCCAGTTTTAGTTTGATTATTAACTGATAATTAATTGCACAATAGTTTCCTTGTAAAACACACCACCTTTCTGGGACCAGAAGCAAAGGTTAATGGTCATGAGAAATACTACAGAAATGTTTGTATTTAACTAAAAGAAAATTTTTGTCTGCAGCCACAGTCTTTCAGATTTGTTTTTCTGAGTAATGTTTTTTTGTGCATGCTTCCTTCCACAGCATTTTGGGTAAGTAATCTCTCTTTTATTTTTTTTCTTTTTTTTTTTTTTCATTTTTTTTCTGTGATGGGCAAGCTTCTTGTTTTCCTTAGAAATGTGTGTTTCCCTCTTTTTGGACAAATGTGTCTTGGCATCAGTGACTGGAGGGGCATGCACCCAGTTCAAGGAAAGAGATGTAGGCTGTGGCTGGCTATTATGGCAATAACCAGAGCCAGTTGTGCCTTCGGTAGGTAAGCAGATCCTGCACCTGAGCAGGAATGATCACCTTTTGGCTGCTAGTACAAATCCACAGTTTTCTGAAGGCCTAGATCTACACTCAGGTTTGGCATGCACTCGGATATCCTAAGGGTGAGGCTTTTCTTTTTGCCTTTGCCAGCAATATTTAGAGGAAATAAAAGAAAAACAACAGAAAAGAGGGTTTTATTCTGTGTCCAGAAATATGTGGGAGCAGTGGGTTATGTCATTATCTGTGTGCAAGTTCCAAGGACAAATATTTCCCCTACTTCCTCAAAAAATGAGATGTTCTTAGAGACTTTAGAAGTTTAGTTCACTGTGCACAACAGATCCTAGAGATGGAACTTCTGTAATCGCATAGCACAGGTGAAAAAAACTCCTACCATAATATTTTTAGTGCTAATTTATCTTGATTCTTCATTAAAAGCCCCCTTTGAGTGTTTCAAGTAACCATTGGTCTGCCTGCCAAGCCAAGTCCAGGAGTGTGGATTAGTTATTTCTGCCACATAAACAGGCTGAGTTTTAAACAGTAATGTCCTTGCTGCCTTTGTGCAAAGCATGCTGGCCTTGGCTGCCTTTGTGCCTTACTCAGCTATAGACAGCCTGATAAAACATGTTGGTGGAGGGATGAAACCAATACTCAATGAAAAATATTAATTCTAGTATTCAAAGGGCTTATAGCTGCTGCAAAGTTGAAGAAAAGGTTTTTCCCTTCTGACATTTGACATTTCTAAAGATCCCCCAAATTGGATAGATATTTTTGATTTTCTGGGGCATTTCAGGAGGCACAAATGCTGTCAGGAACTGTTGTGGACATTTAAGTGCTAACTTAGGACTAGGTGTTGCCTTTTTTCCTAACAGTAAAGATGGCTTTAGGATTGAGAAAGAGTTCGATAACTTCTTTGTATAAGGAAAGGTGAAATGTTGTTGTGTTCTATTTGTGACTATTTTAGAGGCTGGATTGTGGCTGAGACTCCTACATGTAATTTAAATCCATCAAACAGCTGTGATGTATGTGAGCAGTCCCATGTGACATATGTAATGATTTTCACATATCCAAGTTTGCTGATCTGCATGGAAAAACTTGAACACAGCAGACCAGTTAGGATGCACACCGGTCCTGTGACATCAGTAGGTTAAAGAAACCCATATGTTTTGTAAAGTTCTTTGGGTTTCTATATGACTATATGTCTGTATGGATTTTCTATATGATTTCTCCTGATGCTCCTTGAATCTTGTAACATCTTGATTGAAATGACTCTTATAGTAACTTTTTAATATTATGATTATTCTTCAAAATTTTGTTTTGAAATGTTTAATTTTTTATATTTTGAAAATGTTTGGGAGAAAACAAAATATTTATTTTTACAAATTTTTTTTTTTTTATGTTTGTGGTAGAAAGCTGTATTCATTGTAATAGAGGAAAATGTGTACCATAAAGCTAACATATTCTTTCTTGGGAATATATTACAGGCCTATCTTTACCCTTGAAAGTTATCACACAGATTTTGTGCAATCCAGATGATTCTGTCTAAAAATACCTTAACTGTCAAAGTAGTTGTTTATCCCAAGTTGTAATACCCCAACCCAAAAAGTTGCCATAGACAAGAGTCTCAATCTCTGAAAAGTCAGTCAGAGCTCCAGAATGAGGGTTGATTTTCCTTTTTTCCTGGAGGGCTTTATGAGTTTGTGAAGGGGATAATCTTCACTGACTTTTACCTGCGTTTCACTTGAGGGTGTTTCCTAGAAGCTGAAAGGAAAATACAAGCCATAAAACCACTTACCTGGTCCTTTTTATTTATAATCCCACTGAAAACTCACAGACATTTAATTTACTCGTCTGTGAAAACAACTATTTGTTGAACCTGTGTCTACCTTCAGTAAAAGTGCTTTTTGCAGTCTGAGTGCTGGATTTTAAAATTCTTCAAGGTTTTGCTTACTTTGAAATATACTGTTCTTATGTTCATCCAGTGGTTTTGGCTTTGTTTAATGGCAATTTTGATCTTCCTGGGACTCAAGAGATACTTGTGACATCTGTGTCGGCCTGAGCAAAAGCAAGGACAGAGCAGACAGTCAGAAGACTCTCTCTCTTTCCTTCTCAGGCACTCCTTTCCAGCTGAGCAAGGGATACAGGATAGAGCTGCCTTTCAAGTGAAGCCTACAGAGACCTGCCTCTTTGTCCTTCCTCTACTTTGCTACATCTCAAGCTTGCCTTCTCAGAGGCACCCTGTGCTTCCCCTCACAGCTGACAGGAGTTGCAGAAGACATGCAGAGTAAGGTTCTTGCATGGCACTGGTTCAAAAATAACAGCTTTCCTTGGAATACAGTAGTTACTGGCACCTTGTCAGGAAATGTTACCACTGAGAATCTTCCTGTTAAAGTCACTTCTTCCATCAAAGTAACTTCTTCCACAGTAGGTATGGCGATATGATATATGAATACAATTTTTTCCAGACAAAATGCAGCCATTTTTTCATAGGTGCCTGGATTCCGCCCTGTTTCTTCTCCATTGCTTCTCTTGCTGCTGATAAGTCTGGCAGGTTAATCCTTTCTGATACTCTGCTGAATACTTTCACTCCCAGGGTAAATCAGCTTCTTTGCCTAGAGGAATACTTGGGCTCAGGGAATTAGTGCTGTGAGCTGCCCAGTCATTCTTTATGTGTACAATGGGCAAAAAAAAATTTTCTGGAGGCAGATTCAGTTCAGGGAAGATGGAGAGTTGTTACCTGCCATTCACTCCCCACTTGGGTGAACTCAACAGAAACCTCTTTGATACGGTGACCTGAGCATTGCGACCAAGTTTATTTCAGAGTTACCTTATGGTCATGGGCCCTGGCTCTCTGCCATAGCTTTTCCTTACTTTAAAATAGGCAAATAATCCTCTCTTGTAAAGCCTCAGAGGGCACTTAGAGGACTGAAAAAGTATTGTGTGTGCAGAGCTGGATACACAGAGGCGAGCAAGCAACTGGTACCATGGGATCTATTGCAAAAACTAAGAAAAGGAAGAAGAGAAGCATTTATTATCTAGATGAAAGCAAACACTTAATAAGATAAAGAGGTCCTAAGAATGATAAGGAAATAAATACCACATGGCCATCTGATACTGTGAAGGCAATGAGATGTGCTACCAACCAGTCCTTGGGGCAGTGCATCCATGCTGCCTGCTGTAGGCAGTGGGAACCATCAAGGTAGCTCTAGGTGAAACCATGGGATAAAAACCTGCAACGGGTTGCTGGGTTATCCGGGGGCCCAGATAAACTAGTGGTCTTGCATTGTGGAATTAAAGAGACAGAGATATCCAGAGCCAGCCTGAAGATCTGGTTTTGGACTATGGGATTAGAAAGCCTTTCAGCCTTGGAGGTAGGTGCCACTCTTCTCTCCTGGGCAAAGAGTTTTATTCTCAGGCAGGCAGGGTTGTTGATGGTAAGATAAGGTGCCTCCTCCACTACTTCTCTGAGAGATGATTTGAATCTTTATGTTGGAGCTGTTTTGACATGTTTAAGGCTAACTTATGTGCTGAGCATTACGTGCCATTCTTGTTTCCTAAAGTTAGGCTGGATAAAGCATAAATTAGGTCCCTGAGCCTTTATCAGAGTTAGTTTTAGTATCTCCAAAGTAATTACTATTCATATGCCAATAGAGGGACTGGAGTCCTGCTCTCAACTTGCACACAGCAGCCTTGTGTGTCAAAATCTGACCTCGTGTGAAAGGCATGACCAGCATGACAGGTGATTGTATGTTATGCACTTAGATTTGACTTCACATGGGAGAAAATGGCAATTCATAAGGAAGTCTGGGTTTAAAGAACTTTCCCCATCTTGCTGAAGAGGCCAGGAGTTTGCACAGTCACCACTGGCACTAGTACAGGGACTGTGCCTCTGTGTATTTGTTCTGCTCAGGTGAGCTCTTGAAGCTAGTTGCCCAAGGCATGGCCACTGTCTCTGAGGCCAACCAGAATTTCCTTGGACATGCAACATGCCAATTACTTGCCCGCTTCCTGCACAGAGCTTACGTGGTACAGAGGACTTTGTCCAAGCCTTCTACGTCAAAACGGAATTAAATTTCAATGCAAACACAGGTTGCATAGTTGAGCTCTTAAGCCTACAACAAAATCTGCATTTTAATCTGATGTTGCTGTAGACAAGCTATTCTTGTTAAATAGTTTAAATTTAGCTGGTAGAGTCCTTGAGAGATTATTTTTGGGACACATTGTGTTTACTGATCTCCACTAATCATGATATCTATTAATTCTGCTGTTCAAGAGTACATGCCTAGACCTTCTACTCTGTTGCTAATTTTTCTCTCTCCTATGTGAAACAGAGGCCCAAGGAAATTAGAAAATTACTCTGACTGTTTCTACTAGTTCCCCTGATTAGTGCTTTGAGCAGTAGATCAGATCTGCACAGTGAGGCTGAATCCTGGCTGACCTTTTCTTTGCTCTGAGTTTACAAACATGAGAAGGAAGTTTGTTTACTGCAGATGTGCAGTTTGCTGTATGCACTAACAAATGCCAGCAGTCCAGCAGTCTGTGTTCCCCTCACTGTGCTGCTCAGAAGTACTGTGTTGATCAGTGAAGGTGCTCAAACTGCGACAGTGGGCTTCACAACTCTTCCTGAACTTTGTCACCTACTGTAGCCCCCTTAAGCAAAAGTGCTTCATACAGGCACAGCCCAAGACTTTCCTTTTTCCCTTTTAATTTTTTTTCAAGCTTCTCACCTTTGCAGGGTGAAGGTAGCCAAAATGCGAAGGAATGCCCTGAGAAGCAGATAAGGATGCAGATGAGGATGTTATATAACCAGGTGTGATTTTCTTTCAGGCACTGCTGGGGAATAAGCCCCTGAATCTGCCGGGATTTAGGTGCTGTAAAATATCCCTGTGATGGAAAGGGTGTTTTCTTCAACCCTTCACCTCTGGGAGACAGTGCTGTGTGCCAGGGCAGTGTAAGCAAGGGCAGGGAGAGTTTGGAGATTAGTTAATAATAAGGATTTAGTTATGAACTGACAAAATGTCATGGTACGGATACACAACTGCTGTGGTCATGCGGCTGCTGCTCCAGCTTGTGTGGTATGGCTTGTCCTTGGAAAATTCACCATGCAGTGTTACATATTCACATACTGTTTGGAAATTTAACACAGTAGACTGTTCTTGTTTAAACTTCCTCGTCAAACCTTAGCTCAAAATCCCAGTTGGACCATCTCAGACCTTATAAAAAATATTCTGGTTTAGTTCGCACTTTGGAAAATAGTAGTATTACAGTTCTCTGGTGGGCTGTGGAAACCAAACAATCTGATTTTTAGACAAGATGCTCAAGTATGGACAAGAATGTGCTGTGTTGTTAGGCATCAAGGAATAAGGAACTTTATGAGCCTCAACATGATGTAAAATAGCTTTCTGAGCAGGGCACTGTTGGGAGGGTAAGAACTGGTGTCAGGAAAATTTCAATCTATTTTCTGCTTATCCTGGGGAAATTATCTTGATATGAGTACAAGGAAGACCAATAAAAACCCGTCCAACTGCTAATTCTATTATTGCATAATAGTACTACAAATTCTCTTTTTATTGTAGCTGAGGAAGTTTCTCTTTCACAAGAGGTGGAGACCAAAGGCATTTTCTGTTTGCAGTCATAAAGTTTTGTTTTCTTTATGCAGCCTCTTGTAAAATGTTTCTCTAAGAGTGCTTCATGCAAAATTAAGAAGCGGCAATAAACAAAGGCATTTGCACAAAATAAAAAAAACCATAATCCACAGCTTCTTAGTGGCCAGTATATTCTTACAGAAAAGCTTTGAATGTATCTCTTCCTCTTCCAGTTCTTTTATTTCTATACTATTCAACTCCCTGTATATGATTTTAACATTTTCAACATAACTCTTTCCATGGACAGACTTTGATGATTGCAGAGTATTGTACTGAATAGTGAGTTATATACATGTGAATAGGTGCATTTGATCTGAAGAGAGAAGTTTTCCTTTCCTCTAGAAGATCTGCCCAGCAAAAGACAGAGCTCCAGAGGGCTTAATATTCAATTTCCATCATGGAGGAAGTAATCAAATGGGCTGATGAAATGGGACTTCAAATGAACATTGCAAAAATGAATAAGCAAATAAAAAAGTCAGTAGATGAGTTTAAGGTAGATAAATATAAGGCCATGAATCTAGGAAAAAAAAACAATCTCAACCACGTCTACTTGATGCTGAACTTGGAAACGGATCTTGGAGTCACTGTTGAGGGCTTTCTTCAGTTAACTTTCAATACACAACAGCAGCAGCTAACAAGACCAACAAATGTTGGTCAGCATTAAAGGCGTGATGAGAAGAAGGAGAAAGGTATTCTTTTATTTGGAGTGTGCACTACTTAAGCTCTGTGTATAATTCCTTTCTCCACACTACAAGAGGAACCTAGAAGAAGGCAGCAACCAAGATCAGTGTCTTGTAAGGAAATATTAAAATACAGGACATTAGACTCTTCATCTAAGAGCGGAAGAAGTTGGGGTGCTACACCTGAAGCCTACAAAATCAGAAGAGAGGTGGACAGGCTGATTGCAGAACTAAATTCCCCAGTACTGGAACTTGGGTCAGTCATTGAAGTTGGTCAGAGATTGATTTAAATCTGAGAGAAAATATTCCACTGCGTGAGTAGTGAACTTCTGAATTTGGTCTTGCAGGAGATTGTAGAAACACATGGCATCAGCATATTCAAATATAGATTAGACATTTTAATGGGTAATAGGGCTGGAAAGAGTTAACTTAAAGGTCTAAGGGACCCAAAAAGGAGCAAGCATCCTCTAACAACCCTGACAGAGCATCCAAGGCTGTGAGAGGAAGGTGCAGGAGGACAAAGTCAGGAGAGTAGCAGGCTTGCGTGACTGGTGTCTCCTGTCGTGCTGCTGGAGGCAGAGCATGGGGCTGGATGCACCCGTGGTCCGACCTCTCCGTTCATACCCAGCTGTTCAGCTGGCCAGTGTCCAGTGCAAGGCAACAACTGTAGCCAGCGCTCCAAAAGGGCAGTACCGGATAAAGAATTCAGACCTCACACAGCTGACAAACACAGACTGGTTCCAAACCAGCTTTGCCCTTTTAAAGAAACTTATTGTCACTTAGTGCTTTGCTCCAGCGCCAGGCTGAAGAAGGAAGAGGTGCATGACCAGTGCTGCGTCTGGATGTCCTATGGCTATCTAAAGAAAAGGACAGATGGTCGAGCTAGGCCAATTTAAAGTTATCCTTCTCTGCAAAGAAGATGAACTGAGTTTAAGTAGGTTGTTGGTTTAATAAATGAAGGTAAATGAGATCTAAAACCTTACCTCCTCTCTTTGCAGGAAACAAGGCAGTCACAGGGATTAGATTACTACATATTGAATTTATATATATTTTTATTAAAAATCTTCTGAGTTTTCATTTAACAAAACCCTTATTTTCTTTAAACAGGAAGTATTTGTTTTTATTGCTGAAAGTTACACTTGATGCTTCCATTTTTTTAGTGGAAATGTTTATGTTTTCAAGAAAATTATATTTTGTCTTCTGAGAGCCTGTGTTTTGTGTTGGAAATTTTAAGGAAAGGCTTTGGCAGAAGTTTTTGGGTTTGACTGTTGAGGTCATGCTCTGTTTTGAAGTGCTTGTTTCCCCTCTGACAGGCCAAAGCTGAGGACATCTGTCACCAGGACAGATCTGTTGTGTCACCAAGAAACCTCACAGGGAGCTCTGCAGTGCTGGGTACCTACAGCACAGCTTCCCCTCCTGCCTGCCCGTGGGTTGGGGCTGAGAGCTGATGTGCTAAAAGGACTCCATCTGTGCATATCCAGCTTCCCCTCTATCCCTAAGCGCAGTACGTTAATTAATTAGTCTTCAAATAGCAGTTTGAATGTTGTTTTGTATATGGAATAAAATGAAGGAAAATTAAAAACAAAGTAAACCAAAACAAGACCTTACAAAAAATGTCGCAGAAAACTTGGCTGCTCTACTTATTCTGTAATCTACTATAGCTACCTAGATGACATAAGAAGTCATCAGTGAAGAAGGAGGTAATGGGTTTGACTTGAATGTATCACTTTTGGAGAATGACTGAGCAGGAAAAGCAAGATGATGTTCCATCATTGTCCAGAGCATCAACTGAAAAACTTTTTCTATTGAAAACTGTATTCAATAGACACACTCAGTTTGACTCACAGGAGTAATTTGTCAACAGAAGGTAGGGTTTCCTTTTTTTTTATTTTATTTTTTTTTAATTAATTTTATTGGAACTCCCTCTTCTGATGAGTTCATATTGGAACCCACTGCTATATCATCTCTATTCTCTGTTCCACTCAAGGGCAGGCTAAACTTAAGTTAGGAGGTGTGGCAAAGATTTGTGAGTGATAGACTTCAGCTTCCAGCTGAGACCACCTTGCATTTTGGCATGGAGTGCTCTTTTCCTCTAATCATAAACTGTACCTGAAGTTTAAAAGATGCAGACTGACAGGACATTTCATCAAAACCATAAGTTAAAAGAAATACTCTCATGATTATTTGCACAACTTTTTTTTCTCTTAATTACAGTGAGACTGGAATAAGTTCTCTTCCAGTTTCTGTATTTGCACCTCACTCTTCTGCAGCACCTATCCTGCTGTAATACCTCTCCTGCTGCAACAACCCCTTTAACATCACATCAGCAGCTGCCTGTCACATCAACAAGCCCTTGATTCTGCAACATTGTCAGGAGTGTGTTTATTGGAATAGAAAATACTTTTTTTTTTTTTCCTTAAGTATCTGACCTTTTGTCAAACAGTATTAAAAACTTTGATAGTCAGAGGCAGAATAGCAAGAACTGACTGCCATTGCATCATACGGACTCTTCACATTCATGGAGTTTCTGGTGTTTGCAGCAACCTCCTCTGCCTTGTTTTTCACTGCCCAAGATCTCTGGCACATGTCAATGCTGAAATCACTTCCCTTTTATTAAAGAACAAAATCAGATATGTACATATTGTTTACATATAACAAACGTGCCTTGGTTTTGGATTTTTGGCTAATTCTCCTTTAGATTTCTGAAAAGAATAAGTCTTTAAAAGTTTTGAAAACAGACTCCATCCATCCTAGCAACTATGTCTTGTCTTCTTCCTTAATTATTCCCACTATTTCTTTTTTCTTCAAATAGAAATGCAGATGACTAAATTCTTCAGGCACTATCTGCTGTTCTCTCTGACTGTGATTCTCTGAACAAACAATATTTCTCGTGGGTAGTTTGTAAGGAAGAGGTGGACAAGTGACAGAAGGGGAGAGTTTGTTGAGTTCCTAATAGAAATTATCGGCATTATATCACCACAGCTGGCAGAGCAATTTGTCATAGAGGCAGCAGTGTAAGTGTCTGCTGAGAAAGTATACCTAGTTATTAGGGCACAGAAACCCCTGCAGTTGGTTGAGGCTGCCATGTGCTCTGTCTGGGCAGAGCATGGCAGCTGGGATGTCTGCAGGAAGGGTCACTGGACATGAGATATCCCAGGCATCTCTGATCCAGGCAAGAATAACTTCAGACTATTTTAACTTCTAGAGAAGGTTGTGAAGGTGCTCCCAGGGCTGAACCATCTCCCCTATGAGGACAGGCTGAGAGAGCTGGGATAGTTCACCCTGGAGAAGAGAAGGCTCCAGGGAGACTGTACCTAAAGAGGAATTACTGAAAAGATGGGGACGGACTCTTTAACAGGGTTTGTAGTGATAGGACATGGGACAATGGTTTAAAACAGAAATCGGGTAGATTTAGATTAGGTATTAGAAACAAATCCTTTACTGTGAGAGTGGTGAGGCACTGGCACACATTGCCCAGAGAAGCTGTGGATGCCCCATGCCTGGAAGTGTCAAGGGCAGGTTGTATGTGGCTTAGAGAAACATGGTCCAGTGAAAAGTGTCCCTGCCCATGGCAGGGGGTTTGAGACTAGATGATCTTTAAAGTTCCCTCCAACCCAAGCCATTCTATGATTAATAAAAATCCTTTTTTCCAGCATTCAAGTCTTGTTCAATACAAGCTGCTGCTAATATATTTTTTTATTTATATAAGCTAGATAGTGTTGTTAATGGTTGATTGCCTATGGTAACTCTACTTCAGAAAAACTATTCTCCAAAGTCCTATTTGTTTAAATAGGGCTGAGATCAAAGCCTCTTTCTGTAGCTCACAGAATATTTTTTCTTCTTTGTTGTTGAAGGAATAAACCTATTTGAGTAAGATTTTTAAAAAGCTGTTTTCTATTTTATTTGATAGAGTACTCTGTGCCTCTAGAAATTCAAAAGAAAAATACCTTGTCTAAAAGGGTTTTGATTTAGAATTTTTTTTTTAATTCTGATAATAGCTTCATTGTGTTTTAAATTCTTTTTCTTCAGTACTGACAAAAATGAGCAAAAATTTAGAAGGAAAACATGTAAAGAACCTGTTAATCTGGAGGCCAATGGAAAGAGAAGGAAGAGAAACTGTGTATCAATAGTGAGAGCTAGTGGCTGAGGAGAGGTGAAATCAGTTCTAAACACAGGGCTTCAGCTTGATAGGTCCTCCCTAGATAAAGAGGAGTGGGGTGAGGTTTCTTTTTATTTTCCTATTTGTTTTCCATTTCATGACAGAGAATGAGGGCAATCACCTGTTTTCTTTAAGCACCTCCCCTCTTTTTCCCCCCCTCCTCAAATTTTTGCAGTCAAAGCAAAAGCAGATTTGTTCTAGCCAGTGGAAGAACTGCAGTAAATTTCTGTTCTTTCATATTTTCAAAGGATGATGTGGAGATTTTATACGTAACTGTTAGACTATATGGTGTGCAAAGGTTGTCATTAATGGTAACTTTTGCATACCATATACTGTGCAAAGCACATTGTGCAAAGCACACCGTTTGCTTCCATTGACTCTCATTCAAGTGTTGGTCTCAGCAGAGGAATGAGAGAAATCAGGTGGGACATCGGTTCTAGAAGCTGTGGATCTGCAGTAAGGAAAAAGGCTGTGGTCTCACAGCAGTTTGGGGAATGCCAGGAGTTCAGTATTTGTGTGCACTAACCTGTGTGCTTCTGAGTACCTGGCAGCCAGACAGGTCTGAAACAGACCAACAGCACTGTAACTGCATTGCTAAGTGCAGATAACACAGTCTGTGCTGCCTGTCTGCTCCCATGGGAATAAGAGATTGTACCTGACCTGAAAAAAAGGGGAAAAAGTTACTCCTCTAGATGCTTTGCAACAAGTTTGTATCAGCAAAAGTGTGGTTGCACCAATTCAGCAACTTGCAGTGTGCAGCTGCATTTTGGTATTGAGATGCGATTACAGATGATGGTCTATGCAGAGGTCAGAGATGCCAATATGGGCCTTCAATATCTGTGACCGTAATAGGAGCTGTTGATAAGGAAGTTCTGAGCAGGGCAAAAGGCCTCCTGTGGGGCTACTGTGTCTGGGAGGGTCCTTAGATGCAGCATGTGGTCTGGATGCTGGCGGCTGCCCTCAACCTGTGCTGCTGGAGTTTCCTGGATAAAAAAAGTGCTGCACAGGGGCGGCTCCTGCACTGCAGACCTGCGAGGGCAGAGCATGGGCAAACCTGCACTTGCCTGCCTGTGAACAGCTTGCAGAGGCTGCATGCACACTCCGTGCAGGGGCCGAGAGTGTTGAAGAACACAAAACTGTTTTGTTTGGGGATTGGCAGAGGAGTGGCCTGTACAGAGTTTGGTCTCCTGAGATAGTACAGGTAGAGTGAGTTTTAAAATGAATCTGCTCTTGTCTCATGAAATAATTGCATCTGTGAAGGTGTGTTCAGATCCTTATCTGGCTTATTGGATCAACAAAAAAATTTGTCTGGAGTTGTGTATTGTACTAGATAGCTTTTTGCATAAGAATTGTATCTCACAGAAAAGCACTGGTACTTACTGCAGAGTTTTCAGAAAATCAGTGCAAGTGATTATGGCATAAAAATTAGTAAATCTTACTCCAGACACACAATAAACAAACAATATGGATTACTGTCAACTTCTATAATTCTTTCTTGTTTGTACCATGCAACACTTGAAATATTTTGAATGTAATAATTGTGTGGTTCGAGTAGTAGGTGACGTACCTGGGCAGCTGTAGTAAAGTCTTTGCTTAACATGTTCAACTGGACTTAAACTTACAGTTTCACCTGTTTTTGTAGTTAGTAACACAATGAACAGACAATGAATCTAAATATTGCCCTCAAAGAATCTCTCTTCCCTTGAAGACACTTGATTTGGGGCAATGCTGATGTCAACCACAAAAGTCCTAAATGCATCCCAACTTTGTAGCAGCTTTCAGTTTGTAGCTTTAGTAAAGAAACTATTCCCATTTATCTGTGGAAAAGGTATTTTTCCAATGAACTATATGCTAAGTTCAAAGTTTGATTTTCACAAGTATTTATGCAAACAAACCCCTTATATTCTTTGTCGGTTGGATGGACCTAAAAGCTTGCTCAGGAATGAAAGGTTTGCACAATCATATCAAGGAATGATTTTTTCTGTGTTTCTTTGGCTTTTGTACATTTGATGGATGAAGGAAAGTCTTTTCTTACAGACTTCTAGATTGTTTCAAGACCTGACTACCACTAGACTCACTACTTTGGGCTTATAGGTGAGGAAGGAGATGGGTTGGCTTCACAGTACTTGCATCATGATTTCTTAATACTGCTGCATTCAGCTGTATAAACAGTTGCGGTCCATTAGGTGCATGGCTCCTTGTGAAAACCATGGACATGCAAAGAGAGGGTAATAAAAAGAGTATGTGTGGCAAATCCAAACTTGAGGCTGAATTTTTGAGAACTTGTTTGCCTCCACTTTTCATTTTCACAGCTCAATTAACCACAGTGAAATCTGTGTTTCAATTAGAAGAGAATGATAATTTGTTGGCACAGTGGGTTTTTTTCCCTTTATTAGTTTGCTCAATTTACAAGGTGCTGAAGAGTCAACACCTGTGAAGAAAAGATGGAATTCAAGCACAGTTTTTCCTTTTCTCTTATGTCTTGTGGTTTTGGTATTTTTGTTCTGTTTGGAAAGAAACAGGATGATGTATTCAGGTCATGAAGAGGTAGAAAATTGCCTTAAAATTTATTGGCATGAGGATATCTGAAGAACGTGTGTTAGAAAATTATTTCTTTTCCCTTTGTTTTAAATAGGCTGTTCTGGATAAATTAGGACATGAAAAATTAGCTTGGCTGGGCTTTGCTTGGCTGGTGAAAAATACTCTTTGCAGTTATGAAGAAGTCATGCATCTCGAGTAACAGCTGAACAAGTATATACGGGAAGTCTGAGGGAGGACTGAAGTTTGGAAAAGACAAGTGTAATGTTCTGTGTAAGTTATAAGTCTATTATCTTGCCATCCCTTGCAAGGAAACAAAAGAGGAAATATGGGCATTCAGTGATAAAGAGATTAAAGGATAGGTAAGGTATTTCATGAAATTCAGCATGATTTTGGAAGAAAGAAATTATTCTCCAATATTTGCTAGAAAGAAAACCTAATTTGACTGTGTTTCATTAAAATGCATACAAATACAATGACAGTATTAGTGCTGCATAATATTCTAACTTATAACTAACTCAGAATGGTAACAAGAAAACAAGTTATTATATGAATTAAAAGTTGGCCCAAAAATGGAAACCTCACCAAATGCAATTAATTCTAGCATGTTCCATGTCCTAGATTAACACTAAACCTTACACTATTCCGTGTTTTCATCAATGATCTAGGTGCAAATACTTTCACATTGTAAATAACTGTGATTTTGTGTTATGAAGTCTGGCAGAGTTTTAATCAATGATGAGGACATTAAAGCTGGAGGGAGGAGTCAGGATGTCTCAGCATAACAGGCCTAAATACACACACTTTGCTGGTACAGATCAGGCAATGAAGGATCATAAGAAGTCCATAGTGTTGAGTGTGTAAAGGTTGTAGAGGCCAGTCTGTCCCTGTCCATGCCCTGTAACCACAGTTCTGGGGCAATGGAGGCTGATGCTGTCACCAGGAATGCAGTAAAGACAAGGAGGGAAGGGAGAGAGGGTGCTGATGCTTCAATACAATGCACCTCCAGAGCACACCTAAAATGCAGAACTAATTTGAAGACAATGATGACAATAGCTGGAAAAGCCGTTGGACAGCTGAAAGGACAGTCTGTTGGTGACCAGCTTAAAACCAGTCTATTTAGCAAAAGAAAGCAGTTCATACAAATTTTTAAAATATCTTAAAATAAATTTTATTTACCTGTATATTGCATGCTTTTTTCAAGACATGGCAATAAGAGTAAATGAAGAAGAGGACAACAGACAGCTTCATTCCTTTAAAACAATACTGTTCATTTTCACAGGAGGTAAGGTTCAGCTAAAAAAGTTATGCTTTAATCAGATGCATATTGTTGAGTTCAATACAAGATAATTAAATGAAATTTTATGGTTAGTTTTTCATAAGTGAGCATTCTAGGTCTTTGAGTGGTTTAATGGTCTTCTGTTTTATAAATCTAGAAACTGGAAGGAAAAACATGGATATAACTCTATTGCATTCTAGCTTCTCCTTGAGGAAGGCTGAAATGTACTGAGGACAGCAGGCTCTGGATGTGTGTGCTGCTTTGCCTTGCAAATACTACAAATATTTGACTACTTAAAGCTCACGTAGGTGCCAAATTGAATTTCCTACTCCTTCAAGGCACATAAAAAGCTAACCTTTGGTTTATTGTTAACTAACTTGCAATGAAGGCAAGTGAAACGCATCCTGAAATGGAAGACACTTTAACCTGTTGCTTGCTACCTTATGTTGAAGACTAAGCAGAGATGCCTTGGGGAATTTCCCCTTCCCTTTTGCCAGTGGAAGGCTTCTTCCCCACACATTTGTTGCTGCCATGCTTCAGAGGTTGCTCTGCTTGCTGACATGTCCTGGTTCATCTCTCCATTGTGCCAGCTGGCTACAGAGAGGTCATGAGCCCAGGGTCAGCAGGAAGCAAAGACTTCATCAGATGCCTCAGAGCTCGTGGGAGGAAGGCTGTCACCAGCAGTACTCTCTCTTTGCTATGTGTCCACATTATCCCAGGAACTAGCTTCCTCAGATGCTTTGCCAGGTAGCCTGGTAATCTGCCTAGGAGAGCTGACTCGTGAAGAGGCCACAGGGCTTGTGGGGTGAATGCTAAGCTGGTGTTACCTGTCTGGTTGAGAAACGCAGAGGGTGGGTGTGAAATGAGGCCATAAAAGGATCGGCAGAAATGGAGTTTGGAAAGCGATAAATGCTTATGTCTGCTGGTTACTACAAGAACACAGCACAGACCACTTCAGTATGGCACTTGAGACCAAGCTAATTAAGCCTGCTGAGAGATAGAGTGAAATGACAGGATATGTTACCTTGGACTTGGTGTGATGGTAACATGGTTACATTGCCCTTTTCAGGCTGGGCGCATGGGCAGAGCTGGCCTGCATCAGCCAGTTTGTGCTGCAAACATCCCCAGTCCAAACCCAAGCACAAGTGCAGGTGCTTGGCCATCTTCATGATGAGAAATCAGCAGCCAGGGGTGCTGCTCAGATTGCATCGCTTCCCAAGTCCTGGGCCAGCATGTCCATGGGAACACACTTTCAACCCACCTTCTATGGATCAAGGGCTTTATGCCCAAATGACTGGGAACTTTGGGCAACACTGTATGGAAAAGTAAGCTGTACCAAATCTTCAAAGTATTCTGTAATCAGGGATTGCTCAAGATTATAGCTGAAAGGATGTGTTGCTCGTCTCTGTGTTGCTCTACATGACCTGTATTCAGGATGGGTACCCATATTAAAGGCTATTTTTCTGGATGAAATCTAAAGCCCTATCCTACAGATACCTAACCCTTGGTAAATGGATTCTTGCATGCTCTCAGAAGCACCGTAAGATCTGCAGGCTTTTGGCAAAAGTTACAAGGGGTAGTGCAGAGATCATGTTTTATGTCAGGATGGAGAGCTGACATTGCACAATAGAACTTGGTTTCTTTATGATTTGCTCTCATTTCACAGACAGCTAATTTTGTGGTGGAAAGGTCTGGAATAACATACTGAAACCAGTTCTGCCTGTCAGCTGAGCTGCTCTGTTAGTCTCTGATTGCTATATATCAGAGCTTATAATAGCGGCCACTCCCACATAAAATCGAGTCTGTTTGTGTATTGCCTACCAGAACGGCATAGTATTTAAACACAATAACATAATCTATTGTAAGACACATGGATTTTTTGCTCTGGTTCTGCATCACCTCGTTTGACATCTGATTTTGGTGTACTCATACCAGTGCAAATAAGACCATATCTTTAATGTAGAATTATTTGAAATTATGCAGGTTGTTTTTGTATTTGTGCTTCTTGGTTGAGTTTTGCCTTTAGATGTGGGTTTTGCTGCAAATATGAGGTTGTGTCTGCACATGCATTTTTATAACTAGGATGTCTTTGTAATAATGGAAGGCTTAAAATAGCTGAGCAATATGATATCCTCACACATTCTTTTCTAAAGCTGATACATCTGCGGTGGGATCACACATTGCTTGGATACAAATTGTTAGCAAAGCAGGGAAACTTTCTCTGGAAATAATTTCTCCCCAAATATGCCCTGCCACTGCCCTCAAAAAACACCAACCAAACAAAAACCCCAGGGAAATTCCATAGAAAATTTTTAATTCTGAAAAAAACCCCAAAACCCTCACCTCACCTGATTTTATTTTCCCTGTTGAAAACATGAAACCATGAATTCCTAGCTCCATTTCTTCAGTGTAGATCATGATGAGGATACTCTGATCATTCAGATCTGGGCAGGTCTCTGTAACTGATTCCTGATAATGCACCGCTTGACCCATCTTGCCAAATAGTTCAAGCTGCCACCCTTCATTTCCATGCTAAGGCAATTTACACCAGTTTATAACAATAAAACTTTCTTGACCAAATATCTCAAGGAAAATGGCTGCTTTTCTCCTCATTTTTGGGGAGAAATGTTACCTTCCAGAGAGTTGTCTGTAGACTGGCCTGTGAACTGGACAACTGTAACAGATATATCTGTTCTCCCTGACAGCCATGGTTCTCCCAGCCACTGGTTTTGATCTTAACATGAAACTGGAAAATACTCTCCAAGTAAGAGTTTTTGTGTTCTCATTCTAAAGCACTTTTTGAAAAACTTCACTTAAAAAATGATGTTTTGGTCAGGGTAGAATGCATTTAAAGTTTTTGGATAAACAGAGATAGTATTTTGTCATGCTATTCCTGTTGCCTGTGAAACACAACTCAGTTTATCCCCACATGTGGACAATTTCAGACTATGAGGACATTTTAGTTATGACATATCAACATATTCAATGATTGATACTTTCACAGGCATTGAGTGACTGACACAAAATTCAGCTACTGCTATAAATGAGCAGTGGAAACTGCCACAAATGACAAATAAGGTCTTTTAGTTATTAGCACTGACCACCTTTGGCTGATGCTCTCTCTCATAATCAAAAAAGGATGTTCTCTCTCATAATGTGATCTGACAGTACATATCCTCAGAACCTGCTGTGAATATGGTGCTCAGGTACACTTAAAATTCATGTTTTTTCAAACTTGTCAGAAAAAAACTGTTAGAAAAATGTCTTTAAAAAGGGAGAGAGAGGTGTAATTAAATAATATAATGAAATGTTAAAGTTTGTTTGCTATACCTATATAGCAAGGGTCCTTATGAATACTGAATTGAAATTCCCCTTCTATACTTTTGTGTAAAGACATAATTGCGGTCGGCAGGAGGGGAAGACTATTTGCCTTTGTCCTGACATTTTGGGAAGACACATTGGACTTGTGAGCATAGGGCAGTGTTGGAGCAATTGTAGTACCTGCACCAGAGACTGTATACACTATGGTGTACATAGTGTATATTGAAAAAAGGGTTTTACAGGCTGGAGACCATATGCTCCCTCATATTCCCTGTGAAGAATCAATTACACTGGGTTTATACCAAGCCTTTTGTCATGCTTTAAAGTCAAAAGCTGCCAGGAGTCCATAAGATTAAGCAAAATATCAATGCCTTTCTTCTCTAATAGTTGCATAATGTTGGCATCACATATGAAGAACGAGATTTCCCTTCAGTTTACTATGGCTTTTGCTGGACAAAGTTCTAAGCAGTTAAAAATCCTTGATGAAAAACTCAATTTATCTGGTAACAACTGTTACCAGACCAATAACAATGGTGTGGTCATTGTGTCATTATGAACTACTGGCTTGCATGCTATCTATCAAAGCAAAGATATAAACCTGAAATGGAAATTTTATTCCTTCAAGTGATGAGGGGGTTAAAAGGCTCAAGAAAAACATCAGTAGAGACTTTGGGAAATGTTAGAGAGAATGTAGAAAGTGAAAAGAATATTTTTTTTTGTCTGAGGGTCTGATGGGTAGTTTCAAGAGAGGTTTACTTTTCTTTGGAATTTTATGGGACGTTTAAAGAGTAATTGAAGGCTGAGGTGCATAACAGTTTGGGTCTGCTTGTGATCAAGCAAAGGTGGGGTCAAAGGACTTTTTCTAGACGTCTGAAGGTGAGCAGGAAAAGGCTTCTGAGAAGCCATTAACATCCCAAATTCCACAAGCCTGAAATGGGGGATTGTGGCAGGATTTGTTTATCTTTGTTGCTGGCAAAGGAAACATGTTTTACAGACTATTTCTTAGCATTTGTATGTAATACATAACATGAGCAGGAATATTAATAGGACTAGAACCTGGGTTATAGCACCCAGTAATCCTTAGCATTTATGTTGTGCTCCACCAGAAGAAACATAGAAATAAAAATTCCTTTTGTCCTCTCCTCTTGCTGAAGTGCAGGAGCTTACCACGTTACTTCCCCTTTGTAGAGAAACTGAAGGCATGATTTTGGCCTGTGTCTTTTGTGTAACCCATTCTTGCTACTCTGTTTTCCAAGAAATGGTATTTGCTGGCACTATTTGCTGCAGAGTATTTACAGGAAAATCACAACTCACTTATTTTTCAAAGGCCAAATGATTAGCATAAATATTATGAAAAACACTTTCACACTTTATGTAGTGATGTGAGATGGTGACATCACTGTGATAGCATATCAATATGAAATCAACTCCATGTTAATATCATACAAATATCATCCCAGTTCTTGTCTACTGCTGTTCTTAATCTAGATATGCTGCTTGGTCCTGTTCAGCTTTATTTTGTTACAACATATTTCACTGCGAGTGACCTTCCCCAAAGGAGCTCACTGAGTCTGTTTTTTCTCTTGTAAAGCTGGAGGCTGCCTACTTCAGCCTCTAGTTCTGACATTTCCCAGCATGTGCTAGCATCCCGTAATCAGGCAAGACAGCGAAACAACGGGCAAGGAGACTGCAAGCCCTCGAGGAGGGATGCAGAAATCACTTCCAGTTTACTTCCAGTTCCTTGTGGCTGGAACTGGCTTAGGAGTATGATTTTGTAACCCATAGGCACAGGTGCTGTCCCGACCTCACACAGTGCGCCTGTGCGCCCATCCAGGATGTCCCTTCGTGGCAGTGTTCACATCCTACACACACAGAGTAGAACTGGCCCCCGTATTTTTATAACAACATGTGCTGGCCCAGTAAGTTTTGAAAGCCCTTTGCCAGCTAGTTGATGCAAATAGCTGAGCTGTTTTGGCAACCCCTGGAGGTGGGGAGAGCATGGCAGGGTGATTTCTAGGGCTTTCAAGCCTCCTGGCCCTGGGAAGGGTGTGGACTCTGGCTTCTGCCTCCTCTATCACTTTGAGTTATTGCAAAGGTTTGAAATTGGTGTCATAACAAATGTTGAGGCTTGGGAAAAAGTTTTGAGGTCAGACCTGAAAGGAGGGATAATGCCCTTTTCCCAAGACTGTCTCTTTCCCACAGGTGCCTTTAGATAACTATATGATGCTGAAACTGATAAGATAATTAAGGTGCCAAAGACATGCAGCAGATGAGGATAAACATGGCAGCTGCTCTGTGAAGTGGCTTTGGCTGAGAGCTGTGTCCTGGTGGGGTGAGCTGTGCAAGCCATGCTCCAGACCCACCTTTTTGGCACAGACAGAAAGTGTAAGAGTGATTCACTGATCACAGGTAAGTCGCGGCCTGAGAATCACTCTATTAAGCAAAGCTGTCAAAGTGTGAGCTTGCTTCTTAGGAAAATCAGTTGCCCAGATTGAAGGTATATAATAAGATGTATAAGTCCCAGAGGGCAGGGCTCTCAGCAGCCTCACAGGCAGGTGTCTAGGGAGTCCGGTGGCTTTGCTGGCAGCTGTCCACTGAGTTTTCTTTGTAATCCCTATTCAAAACATCTGGACAGTAATAAATAGATGTTTTCCATTGGGAAACTGTTCTCCCAGAAGTTCTGAGTTGTTTATCTTTTTATTTTAACTAAAATAATTTTTGCTAATAAAGGACAGCCAAACCCCCACAGCTGAGTCAGCACTTCTTCAGGAGCAAGCAAATAACTCAGTATTAATTCTTTAAAAGTTCTCCACTGATAATCGGTCTGCATGAGAAGAAAAAATAATAACATTTAATTTCCTGAGTAAATATTCACATAACCTAATAGAATATAATAGTAACACTGAGTATTTTGGGGAGCTGCTATTTAAATTTCAGCCTTGTTGTGGAAGGCCAGATCTCAAACTGTTGTCTTTTATTTTTAAGAAGCCCAGCAGCCCAATGGAAGCTGACTGTATTGAACTAGACGATTACTGCCTAACAGGACCAGTTAACCAGCAGTGTAGTTCTGTCTCAAGTTTTCTGTAGATGCTGGCATTACATTGATAAGAGTTTAAGGGTCAGCATATAAGCAGGCTTAACAAGCAACTGATGTTCTTGAGACTGTGGGATATTCTTCTAGTGTACTGCCTTGCAAGTGATTTTCTAGGAGTCATTTTAGTTTGTGGATCAACTCTCATTTTAAATCTTGTCTGTGATTAAATATTTATTCTTATTTTGTTGAACTGAAAAAGAGGTAGAAATATTAATACCTTAGGAGATTTTTGTTTGCATTTTAAAAAATTCATTGTTATATTCAGAAGCGTTTCTAATCAAAGTTATTTTTTAAATGAAAAATCAAAATGTTTCTGAGCATTTCCCTTCTTTGGCTTTTTCAGTTGAAGCTAATCAAATAATCATGTCCCCGTCTGCAAACAGTTACAGTTGTACCCAAATCTGCATTTTTGCCAGAAAGATTATTCAACTGAAAAATCTTATCCTGTGCTGCATGAGGTAATTCTGCTTTTTTAACTCTTTGAAAGAAAACAGCACACCAGTGTACGTGCAGAACAGACTGTGAAATATTATTCTGTGTACTTCTGTAGAAGAAATTATTTCCGTGATAGTCAAAGATCATTTTTCAGAGCTATATGGGTCTGATAAAACTAGAATTACATACCCTTAATCTTATTTGTTCAAAGTATAATTAAATAGAAATGAGTGCATGCATAAAGTGCATTGATGGAATTAGGGTTTCCAAACAGGGATTTGAAGAGCCCCCATCATTTCAGCCATCTGATCTGTCAGGTGGCCTTATAGATGTGAAGTGCAGGAGCGGGCAGCTCAGCAGGAATGTGTGAGCTGGCTCTGCTCCCCTAAAGACCTTTCCTGAAGCTCCTGTGCTCCCCTCTTTCTTGCACTCCAGACCAGTGCTCCTCCTGTGTTTTCACATCAGCAGCAAACTGCAAGGGGGGCAGTGCAGTACATGGCTAGACCAGAGAAGTGGGTTTGTTGCCATTAGAAAACTTGGACTGTGCTCCTTTTCTGCTTATTTTAAGGCAGACCAGCTTGCTTTCACCTTTTGAGCAAGTAGGAGACATAGGAAGAAAAAGCTTCCTCAAGATAAGTGCAGGAGCCTACACTGTATGTGCACTTAGTGATCAAAACATGAAGCTTTGCTGACAGCATTTCCTTCTCCATCCACATCGCTGGTATCCTCTGCCTGATATTTCCAAGGTGTGTTCTCACCTCCAACACTCAGGTTATCAAGATGTTAACATTACCTTGTTATCACATCATTTTTGTGACTGCAGGGGGATTTACAGACTGAAGAATTGCAAAATACGACAGAGGGGAATGAGTTACTGTAAAAAGTAATCCTGTCTCATTTTTCCTCATTTGACTCTTCAGACACTTATTTTTCTTAGTTGGTCAGTATCCAAATCTTGAGATTGGCTTAACGACTCAGCTTGAACCCTCAGTATTTTACTTCCCCCAAATTGCTCATGTTTTGCTCTGTTAATGCCTGTGTGATTACAGGAAGAAGAGTACTCTGCTTGGAGCTTCAGGAGCACTGCGCAGGGGGATCACCCCTTCCCTCAGTCCGCCAGTGCAGCCCAGCCAGCCTGCACACTCTGGAGCACTGCCAGTGCCCACTGCTGCCCTCCCCAGACTTGCTGAGGGTACACTGTGTTCCACTGCCCAGGTCACTGGGGAGGGTGCTCAGTTCCAGGAACCTCCTCTGAGAAATGTTCCACTTGGCTTTTTGCCAGTCAGGCTGTGAAGTTTTCCTGAGCATCCCTTAAGTTCCTCAGCCTTCCCTGTGGTTCACTCAGCCTGTCCTAACTTTTTGTTTGTTTGCAAGTGTTCTGTATGTCAAAAGCCTTAAAAATGTCAAGGTATACTTTACTATTGCTCCTCTTGACATTTGTTCTTTTATATATTTTTACTTTTAAAAACAGCTAAATATTTAAAAATGCAAACAGAGCTTATTTGGAAAAAAGAAAAGAGCTCAAAATAAAAGGCTATATCAAACTTTGATAGCTTTCCTTCAAGACATTGTTAAGTACTCATTTGTAATTCTCAGAGGCTTCCATTAGAATTTAACATAATAGCATTTCTCCATGGTGGCTAGTTTTATATCTGTAGTACATAGTTTTATCAAATGAGGGATAAAATTATTATTATCACTATTGGAGTACAACCTAAAGAAAACCTGGGGAGGTAGTACCTCAGAAGAAAATGCAGAATTACTGACACTGTTGATTATTGTTGATTATTTCACAAAATGTGAAATGGTATTTTTGATGAAAAAATAAAGCAGGCTTAATAAAACCAAGGAAAAACATGAAAAATGTCAATATTGAAGATTATGGGTGAGTTTTTGCTTAACAAAATACCAGATGTTGTATAAATTTTACATTCAACTTCAGATAACCGGAAGGGCAAATTTTTCAGGAGAGTTTGAGGTAGAAAGCCTGAAGATGATGACAAAAAAGACCCTTTGTACTTCTATTACACCAGCTTTTTTTGGGTCATTTCTAGCCACATCTGGAACCTTTGAATGCCAGAAATATTTCTTGTATCACCATTCCTGGGCCATCAGCTCAGGCTTCAGTTCAGCAAAGCACGTCTGCCCTAGAGTCTGTGTTTCTGATCTGTGAGGCACATGAGTGATGGCTAGGGAGTGCCTCAGCCGTGGGCTCGCCTTAGTCCTGTAATCAGTAGTGTGATTCTTGGCCATACAGAGGGGAAAATCCCGTGTTTCTGTTTGGAATGTGGTGAGAGGAAACTGTGAGCAAACAAAACCTTTCCATCCGCAGGGCACAAGGAGCCACGGGGAGACCTCCCCTGCTCCTCGCTGTCCTGGTGCAGCCAGACAGCCCAGAGCTTCGGAGTAACATGGTTGTGCTATCAGAACATGAACTTGTCGTTTATCTTGCTGACATATTTTTAAGCTTCAGCCACAGTCAGTGCTTTCACTGTCTGCCTGTTAATCTGCTTTGTTTGTGCTTTCACAGGCGGGTGACAGAGGCCCTCTGCAAGCAAAAAAGAAGCACTGATTGCTTCAGTCTCTTCTACTGAGCAGTCGCATTTTGGCTTTGAATCCTTTTCCTTCCTCAAGGCACTGTTGTTTTTGCAGTTTTTTTCAGTTTGCATTGTATGTTCAGAGTTAAGTCTTATCCATATACATTCTTTCATCCCTCTTTCTCTCTCTCTTCCACCTCTAGACTGCACTGTCAATACAAAACTATATAAATCAACTTATTAATCAGAATACATGTTCACAGCTTTTGGTAAAGCAGAGGATGGTCCAGGTTTTTTCAGGCTTTACAGCTCTGTCAAAGCTATATTTCATAGTGTTTTTAGCATACCATTTCCACATGTGAGAGCACAGATTTTCTGCTTTATCATGCAACCAAATAACAACATTGTAAGTGCATCAAAACCAGAAGATATTTGTGGAAGTTTGAAGTAGAATCATACCATCTGTAATAGGTCAGTGTTAGTTTGCCTGAAGAGGGAAATGTTTGAACAGTGATTAGAGCTATTCTTAGTGTTAGCTCTTACTCAAGCTTACAGTCAATCAGGTAGAGCTGGGTAAGAACCAGGAACAAGTTCCAGCAGATAACACAGAAATCAGTGGCCACTGCCAGTGTTTCCAGTAGCACTGCTGTTTTCTTTACTTCATGGCAAAAGAAACAAGGCTGAGTGACAGCTTTCACTAAACTATTTCCTGACAGCGTGCAGGATAAACTTATTTGGAAACAAATATTTTTCTAATCCCTGGCTAAGAAAACTGGACATCTAACCCTGAGCATGACACGATTTCTCCAGCAGGCTTTCCGATACATGTTTCAGCCAGACCTGTTACTGCACATATTGTTGTAAATAGATTGTGGTGGCCTGGATCTTTCCTTTTTATTTTCCTCTGGTTTGCTTGTGCCCTCCTCCCCTCTCCCTATCCACCCCTTGCCTGTAGAAAAGAGTTGTAAACTTATTCATGGACACAATGGAGTATATCCATGTCTATCTATCTGTCTATCTATTTTTCTGTCTATATCTCAACATCTTCCATTTTATTCTGGCACTTCTTTTCTGATCCCCAGGGAAATTCCCTCTGTGAAGATACCTGCTGAACCTGAGAGATGGTATATCTTTTTGGCACTGATCTGGAAATGCCAGGCAGGTGTTGAGAAAAAAATCCTCCTCTCTGCCTTCCATGACTAAAAATTTCATTTTCACAGCATGACGTCAGAACATGTTTTACTCACAATTGTAAGATTTCACTGTGTGGATGAAATGATTCCATTTTTCTTCCCTTAAGGGCTAAAACACTAAAATCTATAAAGAGCTACCTATAGAAATTAGGGAAAATGCTTCCCTTTGCAGTAGCCAGTTCCCACAGCCATTGCTGCATAAAACTGTAACAGATAGGTGGTTTTGTTTCAGATCCACATTATTGCACCCATAACATATGACAATTTCTTAGTCTACTAAAATGTCGTAATTGTTTCCTTTCTTTAAATAAATTTGTAGAATCTTCTTCCTCTTTTAAAATGTCACTGATGGATTATTTTATTAGCTTATGTTGTTGCTTTGTGCTTGATTGCTGAATAAGAAGTACATTTACTGTCTGACTAAATGAGAAATTAAATTTCTAATATTTTTCTAATTTCAATTTTAATATATATTCTTAGAATAAATATATATTTTATGTAAACATACTATATACTATTATAATATAAATTATGGAAAATACATAGTTCTTATATTTCTAATTTCTATAAGATTACAGTGGACTGCATTAGACTTGCAAGGTGTAAGTAGAGATGATCATTCATGACAGTATGAACAAAGGCAGTGTACAGAGAGTTTTCACCCAGTAAGAGCCAGACAGCTTATAGACCATCACCTCTCGTTGCACTTGCTAAACAACATGCTTGGGAATAGCCCATTGACTTTAGCTGCTATTGCTTTTGTGCAGAATTGGTCAGACTGGCTTTTTCCCTCCTGACTGTGAGATATGTTTGCAAAAACATTCAGGAATTCCTCTCCTCTGGCCTAGATTTGAGTCAAGGTTAATAAGAAGGGGAGACCCAGATACCATTTGACGAGAGGGTTTGGGCAGGTCAGCAGTAAAGCATGGAGCGGGATGTCAGAGGCAGGCCTGAAGGTGGTGGTGTGAATTTGCCTGCGTGAGGGAGCTGATGGGAGGCAGCACTGGCAGGTGCTGATGTCGCAGGGTGGACTGCAGCCCTGGATGCTTGGGGTTGGGACAGCTGGCAGTCCTCAAAAATTTTAAATAAAGTACAGTATTTTATCCAGGATATGTCCATCATGAGATATAGTTTTGAATTAGTTAAAGTGCTCTCTGCACATTTTGATGAAGTAATGAAGCACTTCCTGATGCAACAAGGGCATTTAAGAGCTTTTTTTTTGATGTATCATGCAATACGTTCTGGTAGCTGGGTGCTCCCATTTCAGCCAGTACACTGTAAGAATTTGAGGGCTTGTGGGATGCCTGTGTATGTAATTGCTCTTCTCTAATCCTAATCAACCTTTCCCTCTTCTCCACCCACCAATGTCATCTGGGGCAGCTGTCACACAGAAAGGGACCATTTAATGAGCTGAAAGAACTGTCCATGCTCCATATATTTACCCAGACCTCTCTTCTCCCTACTCAGGGTTTTGGAAGTCCTGCATCCCCAAAGTGCTTTGGGGATTTCCATAGTGGGAAATGAATCATGGTTAAACTCAGGCACAGGCTTATGTTGATTGTGGCCATATTACAGGGCCCAGTCACTGGTGCCACATGTACGTCTGACATGTATGTCTGTTGTGTCTGCCTAGGGGCTGCTTTGGGCCTGTTTGTTCCCTCTGTGTGTGATGGTAATCCCACAGTGGCCAGAAACTAGCATCTCAAGCCATTGTGTGTTCTGAAAACCCTTATATTTCTATGAAAACATGGAAAAAGCTGAGTCCTTTCATTGAAAATGGAAAAATTAAATATAAACTGCAGGAACCCCTAGACTGGCATTTGTCTCAGCAGCTGTTGACCCTTCCAAAGCAGAAACTTGCAGATCAGAGACCCGCTCTTCAAGATGGGGATATGCATTGTAGCTATTTGTGGTACCAGGGAATGGGAACAAAACTGTGACAAGTGAACATGTGATATGTGCAGGATTCCTTTGTTCTTGATGTATTGGTTTTTTTTTTTTTTTTTTCAGAATGAAGAAATATGCAGGGTGAGGATGTATGCATTTTCATTTAAGAAAAAACGCAAAAACTTGCTGGCCAGTGTATGTATGAGAGAGGGAACCAGCAGAGTTTTTGCCTCCCTTCATAGTGAGCTGTTCTATGAATTTCGACACAGGTTAAGTGTACCTAGAGCCTGGGTTAAGGTGCCTCACCGAAGCTGACTGTGCTGCTGTCAGACGCCCAGTGCCTTTGCTGCCTCCTTGCCTAACAGAGAACAACCAACCTCTTCCTCGGCTGCTCCCCGCAGGACGCGGGCGCAGTTTGCCAACGGCATCCACGCTGTTCCCTCAGCCCTGCGGGGGCTAAGGGCTGTGTGAGCATCATTGCACTGCCCCGCTGCACACAGCTGTGCCTGAGAACGCCTCGGGCCGTGCTGCCTTGCCCTGCTGTTGCCTGCTGCTCTCTGCCCGCCGCGTTCCGAGGCCCCGGCGCCGCATTTCTCCCTGCCAAAACGGGCACAGGGGTGATGCTCCCGCGGGTCCCGCAGCCACGGCTCCCTCGGCACGAGCAGCCCTTTCCGCAGGATGGGCGGGCAGGGCCCTACTGCAACATGAGCCCGAGCAGCCAGGCTGGGCAGAGACAGGGTTGTGTGCCGGCTCTGCCGCAAGAACGTGGGTGGAGTGAGAAGCTGTGGCTGCGCTCGAAAGTCCTGATCCCCGCGGGGGCACAGCACAGCCCATGGCATGGGATGGCTCGGGATGTAGGCAAGTGTAGTGCTGTGGAATGGGGATTCAGTTCATCAGGCAGCACAGAGCTACCGTGGGAAGGAAAGATTGGAGCCGCGGTGGCTGGGCGTGGGGCTGATGTCCTGAGGGAAACTTGCTCATCACTGTGACCTGTAGGTGCCATTGCAAATGCTGCCAGGTGTGCCGCACCGCTGTTTCCCCAGCCTCACCTGCTTGCTGGTTAGGGATGCAGGTTGCTGTTGCTACACATAAGCAATGCCTGGATTCCCCAAAACACAAATGTGTCTGAGGCGGGTACGATTAATCAATTTGTAGAGCATCTTCTTTCACGGCTCTATAATAATTGCAAAAGGGCTGTGAGAAACCAATCATCTGTTGATGTCAACCCAGTTTTGCCCCCTGTGTACCAAACCAAACCATAGGGAGGAGGATACTCAGGCAGAGAAGTCTGCCCGGGTGTGAGGAGAGAGCAGTGACAAAGAGGTGTTTGGGCTGGGTAGCACCTGGGCTCTCCAGTGCCTGCCGTGGCGTGACCACACGCCTAGCTCAGGCACCTGGAACGTACTGCAGTAACTGCAGGTCTCCTTGGGAAAGAAAAACCGTCGGGGTTACAAGGATGTCAGCCAAGGAATGCCTAGTAGTAATGCATAAAGACTGTCCCCTTTACGGTTTATCACTGTAAGCAAATTTCGTCTTCTAATGTGTTTCCCCTTGAAGTCACCAAGTCAGGCAAAGAAATAAAACTCCGTAGTTCACAACTGCGAACGTGTAGATGTGACTGAAAAGCCAGGACGTGGTGGGGGCTATCGCCGGTGAGGGACTGTCCGTCTCTGCTGACCTGGGCGTAGCCGCCTGCCTTTCTCAGCATTGTTCCTCTGCACTTTGAGCTGGGGGGAGAGGAACTCTCACCCCGCAGCTCCCACTGCCCGCAGACCCCCTCCCGCCCCTCCTTCCTCGCCCTCTGCACGAGACTTGCTGCCTTCAGTCAGAAAATCTGCTGGGCTTGGCACAAACGCCTTCTAATGTAAATATCAGAGGACTACAGAAAGCCTCTCTGTTGGTGCCGGTTCTTCTGAGCCGTGCCTTCAAAGTGCTGACTGTGTTGGTTCTTATCGTAAGTCAGTCTCAGCAATTAACTTTCTTTTGATCACTTGGGCGTGTGCTTTTTTTTTTTTTTTTCTTTTTAAGTGCACTTTTAATAGCAGATGAATGTATTGACCAAATACACAACCATGAGATTTTTAATTTAAAGGAAATGATACTTAAGCAGATGTTATCAAGCTTCTTCATACAAAAGAAAAATTTGAAATTACAAAATTACAATTTTATAGATGAGAATAGTAATGAGGATTATTACCTTAAAACAGAAAGTTTAAGTGTGTGTAGGATCATGAGAAATCGGCATGAAGATTTTGAATACAATGTGTTGAAGTCCGACGTGGTTTACTATGCTGTTTCACATAGGAAGCTGTAAGAATGATTTTGCCTACACAGGTGTGGTAGCTGGGTGGTAACATCTCCCTGGGTGCTAACACCCCTGAATATGTAGCTAATTAGGTGTGCGCAAGTACTGCACTGTGTTTCCAAGGGTTTGCACTCCTGGAAACCCCATGCAGCCATCAGTCTCTGCTATTGAGTCCCAGTGAACACAAAAGAGTTTTTTACTCATTAGGAGACAGGTGCTCACTGGTACTCACTCCCTGAGCTTTTGTGTCCTGGACTTTTCTTTGTCCCTCTGGACAGCACTGCATGTCACAGAATGGTGCTGTACTACCCCAGATGCATTCTGCTCCCTGGATTATTACACCCATCATGAGTAAAATATGAGTGGATTTATGTACAAAATTAAGAGGTTTTGTTTTAGTATGAAGTTTTGCTCTTGCTATTAATGATTTGCCTTTTACAAAATTTCAGCAGAGTAGAGCATGTCCCATTGCTCACAGTAGTCAGGAATGTCTGTGGTTTGTTTTGTTGAGCAACATTACATTTCTGGGGTTAGCCTTCATGAGTCACAAGATCCTGGTTTTTTCTGCAACCACGAATATGAACCTTCTCCCCCCCCCTCATTTTAGGGACTTAGACCTCAACCTTCTTGCAGTATGCATGCAGGGTAAGGTAGCATATGGCAGAAGTGTTGCTGTAAACTTTTTGACAAAGATGTGACCAGAATGCTCAGCTTTTCATGTTGTTAGTGGCAGTGCAAGGACAGCACAGCATTTGCTGATGCCTACCCTAGTTTGAATTCTTGGATACATTTGCTTGGCAATATTTTTGGTATATAGAATAGTATTTTTGTTATTTGATGAAGTCTAGACATAGTTCAGACTCATATAATTAAAACTCGGGATTATTTGTATATAACACTCCCAGTGCTCCTCCTTGGGGATCTTTTGGGTAAGCTTGGGCAGTTATGCTCCCTAATTTTTGAAACTCAACACAGACATAAGTCTCCATTTGGGTGCTACTCACTGCAAAAGGAGGTTTTTTGTCATGCAAAAGTCAGGGTTTCCTTGATGTAGCATCTCTCTCACAAGCATGTAATTTGTAGCTACTAAGAATTTTCTTAATGCCATCCTCAGAAAATTGCATTTTTTGCTTTGAGTAACTACACAAATTGCAGAATTTGATTTTGTAGGTTACTTGGTGGTGGTGACTCACCATGTTTTCTGACACCGTGATAAATGCAATTTGATTTAAGACCATAACAACTTCTATATGAAGCAATTGAAGGTCCAGCCAATCCAGTGTGCTCTTGCAAGCAGCAGACTGCAAAAAGTGCTTAAAGAGAAGGATGAGAAACAGGGGATGTAGGAAGCGATTATCCTCACCTCCAGTAACTGATAGTTTAAGAATTTCCTGTGCTAAAATTTGCATCCGGACCATTGTGTCTAACAGCCACCAGTGGGTTTATGCTCCACAAAGTCCCCCTTTTTTTCAAAATTCCTTTTATACTGTGGCCTCCATGACTTCCTGTGGTAATGAATTCCACACTCCAATTAAGAAGCTATGTGGAAAAAGCATTTCCTTTCGTTTAAACTGGATAATTTCTTTGCGTGCCTCTTTACTTATGTATTGTGAGAAGTCATGAAAAATCACTCTCTACAAACCTCCTATGTGGAATTTATCATTTAGTAGTCTTCTACCACATTCTCTTCATATTTTATTTTTGTTTGTTTTTAAAATTTATTTGGTTTTATGGCATTTGATTTTATTTTCCTCTTGAGTCTTGCCAAGTAGTCCTCTTGAATAACCTAAGACAAACTTGATTTAATCAGAATGACAAACTGGAAAGGTAAAATGAAAAAAAAAAGAATTAATTTAGTCTCTCTGTTTAGAGAAACTCTTCTAAAACCTGTAATCATCCTGGACTTCTCCATCTGTATATTTTTCAGTTCTGCAATGTGGTGGATTGCTAGAAACATTGAACTCTGATGTTTTTTGTGTACCAGATTTTCTACATGGTCTCAGCTAACACAGTTTATAATTATGCACATCTCTGTAAGGTTGTGTATTCAGCCACATATACTATTTTGCTCTCACTAGAATTTTATTCATTGCTTTCTTCAGGTCACCCTGCTATTCCCTGCTTTGATATTCTTCAGCACATCTCACAAGAAATTTTGGGCTGGATAAGCCTATATCAAATCTGTTTGATTATATTGAACAATTCAAGTCACAAAGACTGTAACCTGGCCTCTTTACTGGTCTGCTGAGTGCATATGTGAAATAGTAACAAGTGTGATTTAAACCATAAATTGTTATCTTTTTGATATAGACTATTTCTTCAGACATAGACTCACATGAAAACTGTGAAGCCTGTGCTTCAGAAAACCAATCATCTGCAACTTGCCTGCATTGTTCAACCAGGTCTTAATACCAGCTGCTTTCTGAGCAAGGCAGAGAAACCATATGAAGGCAACTTTCCCCTTATTAGGCAATCCAAATGCAGACAGGGAAAGACATGGTGTCTTAAAAAGTAAAATGTCTTATGGTCTGTGTATTAGTTTATGTAACATAGAGGAGACACATTTCTGCTGCTCCTAAAAGTGTTTTTGTAGCCATCCTGCAGGTGAAAATTGTTGTTTTTCGTAGCTGGGTTAGACTGTGTATCATTACAAGTTAATGTATGCACAACTGCAAGCCAAACAGGAGGAACTGCAATATAGCATGATGACTCTTGTCTTTTTTATTTGCTTGTTTATAGGTAACTTTTACAACCCTTCATTATCTTTGTGGTTGAATTTTGGGAGACTGGGTTTTAATTTACTTGCATTTATATCTGTGGATGAGGGTATATGGTGGGTATGACCTTTTCTGTAAAACATTACCATGTCCTGGAATGGGAAAAAGAAGTTCTGTCAATATTAATGCACTTACCTTTGTTCTCTGCTTGCATAGTTAATACATAAAAAAAATCCAGTGAAAGAGAAGTACTGCTTTCCCTCTTTTTAAGACCAGCACATAGGAGAAGTGCTTCTGAGCTCTCTGTCATCCTGAGACTGCATGTGCTGATAGAAGTTACTATATTTCAGCATTGAAAGCAATATAGACAGTACAACAGCCTGACTGAAGAGGTATTTCAAGATCTTTTTCCTTCTAGTGGATAATATTTACTTCATTTTAGATGAGCAGGTTTTTAGAGATCATTAAATTTAATAACCACCATTTAACTCTTGTACTAACATTGCTTTCAGATTTAAAAAAAAAAGAAAATTTCTATTTTTTACCATAACAGATGATAACTGTGTTCACTTATGTATAAAAGTGGAGAATCAAAATCCTTCAGAGCATTTTTCTGGCGTATATTCCTGAGAATATAAGCTAAAGAAAACAATATCAAACACAAAATGTACTGAAAAATGCAGGGCACAGCTCTCTTTTTAAGGGAGTGATTACAATTATTTGCTAAGATCACGACAGCATCATTGCGACATTTATATGACAAGATTGGTGGACATCACAGAAAACGGTATTTTTGCAGAAGAGATTTTAATGAAGGCAGAGTGGTACAGACTGCATGACGTTCAGCTAGGCAGGTTTCCTAGCTGGCCTGTCCAGTACATGCATAATTTGCTTCCAGTTTCTACCCGCTAGAGAAACCTGTTCACTCCTCCTATGATTCTAAGTGTATCGGCACTCCTGGAAATACCAGTTGCTAAGAATAACAAGAGAAAATAGACCCAAAGGGCTTAATGTGTTAATTGTTTGAAGAATTTTCACAGTGCCAATTTGCTTACTTTCTCCATGAACTGGGGCTGTCTGTCAAATTAATGGAAATTCTTCCTGCTGTTTCCATAGGATGGAAGTACTTTATCTGAGCTGAAACTCCTCTGCAGTTGCAAGGTGTGGGTGGCAGAATGCTGAAATGCCTTTTAACTAATCTCCCCAGAATCATGTCTATGGGATAATGCAATAGGCACAGTTTTGGAATTACACTTTCAGCACAGCTGTCACGTGAGAAATCTCTTGCCAGAAATATATTTATGGGAATGGCATGGAGATAGCCCACCAGTGCTGCTCTTGTCTGTGGTCTCTTCTCTTCTAGACACACGTCTGCTATTGAAAAAGATGACACGTGAAGGAAAGAGATATGGTAACTAAAATCCTTGTATCAATGGTAATAGGGGCTCTGCTAGCTCCAGAGAGAGAATTGCTTATTTTATGTAATCAGATAAGACTGCAAAAAGATAATGGCAAATGAAAGGATTTTAATGGGAGAGAAAACTAACTGTTTATATCAACTGTAAAGGTCAATTTACATGACACTGATGAGATGTCTGCTTTAAACCTGAAATGTTCTGCCTTCTAATGCTTTGTGTATGTCTGTGAACCTGACAATCTATTAGTGTTATCAACAAGAACTCTCTGGAGTCACAATTTTAAGCAGTCAATTTTGCTCAACATAAGAAAATAGAAATTGCTTCTTGGGCTAGCTGCTTGAACTTCACTCAGCCCAGTCCAGGCTCTCACTGGCAATGCTCAGTGCCAGAGGCTCTGAAAGAAACTAGCATCATTGAAAGATTTGAGCTAACATGTCTTCCTTCTCCCAGCAGTTAAACTTAAATGTAGAATCATAACATTTTATGTAAGCTATAAAAATAAGTGCATTTTTAAAGACTGTGGGCTTGGGTTTTTAGTGCTTAAGTTGCTAAGTAAAGCCTGAAAATGTTAGAATATGGCAAGCAACTGTTTGCTGTGAATTTGTACTTCCATCCCACACTTTTCAGTACACAGAAGAAGTAGAGGACCTCTATTATTGGAAAGTCACCCAGGTGATGTAAAACTAGTTGCACGAGGAATTCAAACTCCAGCCCAAGGCCATGACCTGTTAAGGATGTGCTTGAAACACGGCACATTTTAAGGCAAATTCATGTTATATATGTGAGATAAATAAAGTGACTTAAGGCTCTTGGAAGTCATCAACTTCAGCACCAGGTCATTTAAGGTTTTGCTATTGCAACTGTGTCTTGTACAATGCCTCACTTTTTGCTACTGTCTTTTAAAGCTTATTACTGAAAAGAAACCTTTTAAGCCTTACTATTTTCTAAGAAAGACCGAACTTCAGGTACCAACTATAAACACCCATGAGGAATGCAAATCTTGACAAACTCTGTTGTCTGCCCCTTTCAGACTCTGTGCACTTTGTCAGTGCTGCTCCACTCAAAGACAGCTACTGGAACAGATCTCTGTGCTGAAATGTCTGGACTCTGGTAGCCTCGTTGCTGTCTTGCCTGATCCACATGCATGCTCATCCTGATTATGTTTACAGTGAAGGCATTCTTCTGCTGTGTGCATCACACTGATTCCCTTACATCTTCACAGGATTGAAACAACTGTCATTATCTGATTCTCTCATGGAAATGAAATTGAGGTGCAAGAGGCCAGCAGTCATAGCCACTGACAGGCTTGACAAGAAAATGTAATGGAGTTTTAATGTAAAGAGAGAATAAAACTGCATCTGTTACCATACCTGAGGAAAAGTGTGTGTTGAGAAAACAGAGTTCAGAGGGTAAGTAAATATGAGACATGTCTTTTTTTTCATATGGGGTGGGAAGTGGAGGAACAAAAGAACTAAGTTTTCTACTAAGTTTTCTACTAAGTTTTTTAGAGTATGAAATGATGATTTTTAAATTTTTCTTCTGTCTGCCAGTGAATTGTATTTACTTCCTTCTTGCTGTGTCATCTTCTCCCAGAAAGGTTCCAGCCCTATGGCTTCAAAGCTGTTAGTGCTTACAAGACCAATGCTGTGTTGGTGGTCTTGGTTTTCCATGGAGAATTTACAATTCTATGTAATCACAGTGGGTGATGGAAGGAGAAAGGCAGAAGAGAGAGGTGGTACAGGTATATTGCAGTGTTAAAACTAAGATCCTTCAAAACTTCAAGGCAGTCAAGCAGGAAATCCCATTGTAGCCTGGGAAAGTCTAGTTTTGGTCCTCATATGATTTTGCATTGAAACAGGTTTACTGGAACAAGAGGAAGGAAAACTTAAAAAGTGTTCCTGTTATCTACATGGTCTTTGAAAAGAGTTTTGTTTGAGTGTGGCTACCTCCATCTCTCTCTCCTACAAAATCGATGCTGTGTTTTTCAATCACTGTGTGTTCCGTGGGTTGATAAGGAACAATGTTTACTGTGCTGCTCAGCTTTGACCAAGCTGTGTTGACGTTGCAGGTCAGCCACTACCCATCCTGGAAAGAAAGTCTTGCGGCTCCTCTTAAGAATTAGCATTTCTGCAATGGAGATGAGAGACAAAGGTCATCAAGTAGAACAGACTTGCTGATATGCTTTATCTTATTTTCCTCTGTTACATTTGTAAATACATATGGTACTGTTTATTTTGCAGGTGTGTCACACTGAAAGGTGAAAATTATTTGAACTATGAGTTAGCCTACTTGCATTGGTGTCTTTTATTTTGTGATCTTCAGTTACCTTTGTGGGTAGGTAGGTTCTGAGGTCTCAAAGATTCTTAGGAAATTTTTTGAGTTCTCTTGTTTATTCATGTTTAATATCCAAGAAATATTTAAGAGTCAAAAAATTAAAGTACCATCTTGCTTTCTACACCGCTTGTTTGGTTGCTTGTCAGCTGCCTTGGTCTGTTTTTGTAATCTTTATGCCAATATGCTCTGTCAGCTTCAAACAGTTGGCATTGACTTAGTTAATGCTTATGAATTTTCTTTTCTGGTTGGCTCACTATTCTGTTTCCACAAAAAGTGACCCAGTTTGGTGGTAGCTGCTGTGTGTGAGAAGTGTGGACAGTAACTTATGCAGAGACTTGTGGTGCATGGTACTGACCAGGCATGGCCTAAAACAACCCTGACCTGCACTGCACAGCAATGAGTTGTCGCTTCAGTATTTCAATGACTCTTCCCAAGAGAAGCAGGCATACGATGAATTTCTGAGAGCTGATAAAACCTGTCCATGGAGGTAACACTTGAGAAAGTCAGCTTCATTTGTTCACTTGCTGTTTTGGCCTTTCAACTTCAGTTAGAATCCTTCAATTCAGTAGTTTTGAATTTCCAGTTTAGTATGTCTTGCTGTCTGGCAGAAGTTATAGTGTTTCTCGGTGTTTCAGGAAAATGTTGCTGGTATGGGAGGAAAAGAATGAATATTTTCATGTAGTAAATGTTTCTTTTGAAGTCAGAGCTACAAATCATAGTTAAACTTCAAACACTGGTTTGATAACAAACTACCTAAGCCTATCAATAAATCAGCTTTTCTTCTATGAAGATATTTTTTTCCTTTGAAATTGTTTTACAAATAGTGTAGTCTCTTCTCATGGGATAAAGAGAGGATAATGTTTATGCCAAAAACTTCACAAGGTCTCCTCCCTCAGTGCAGATGAACAGATAAATTAACAAAAGTACCTCTAGAGAAGAAATTTTACATGGAATGTGAAACACCCTATGCTTACCCTCTGTGATATTTAGAATCTGGAATCCTATTTTGTTTTCCAGAGTGTCATATATGTTGGTATTGTACAGTAAAATTTTTACACTGGGTTTACACTTGTCTAATGATCAAGGATGTTCTTGCAGAAGATCTATAAAGCTCTAATGAAGAATCATGATCTTTTTCACCCTGAAAGAGCCCAAGAATGCTCTTTCTTTTATGCATCTGTGAGAGGATGAAGGTCTATAATCTGGATTATGCAGAAGTCATTGTGCCCAGAACACATTTTATGGCCAAAAACCTCTGACAATCCTTGCTTCAGAAAGAAGCAAGCTACAGTTTTACATGAAAATATATCCCCAGACACCTGAAGAGATCCTTAAGCTACCAAAAATTCCAGTATGGCACCACATGTCTTTTTCAAGGCAGACCCTGTTCAGTGTGATATAATTCTAAATTAAATGAGTTTTTCACAGTAACAATCTTTTATCTTGAGCACAACTCATTTTGCATTTAACAGCATCCAGTAAGATGTTGTCATCCTTCATGCAGGAAAATTGAACCCAGAAGAGATGGGACTTTGTGTACACCTGTCCGCTCTAAGAACCATACCAATGAGATCTGGCTCCATGTTTCCACTGTAAGTTCTTCACATAAAGACTGATTTCTTGATTCAAATCTCTTTCCTTTTAAAGAGAAAATGGCAAAGCAAAAATCTAATCCTGCCTCTTGGGCTCAAAGCTGTGCAGCTGATTGGCATTATTATGTCATGTCTGACACTGAAAGTAAAAAAAGTCCTCACAGAAAGACCAAAATTATCTGATTAAGTCTTTAATGTGGAATCATTACCTGATTAAAGGGAAGGACTTGGTTTTGGCAATTTCATGGCCTCTCATAGGAAAATGCAGAGAAAACTCACCAAATCCAAATGATTTCAAAACACAGCTGGCTGTATAACTGCCATGTATTCTTCTTAGGTAAATAGCTGCAAGGTTATTTGCTAGCCTGACAGCACAAAATATCCTATAAGCCCTACAGAGTTCTGAGTTTCTGCTTACAGGCACAATCCAATCATTGGATTTATCCACAGGATCATCCTCTAAGATGTCCCCAAGACATGAAACTCTTTCTCTTCCCACAGGCCAGGTTTTGCTGTCAATTTTTGGTATTCATACGAACTACTTCTGGGAAGAGATATGTATGCTAGTAGATGTCATTCTGCCTTACTGAAGCTCTTTCAGTCTTTGTTTAGGTTCTTCTGTGTCTCCTCTCTGGTTGTGTGAAGATCCGTTGCCATGTCATATTTGCATCATGAATCCTCAAGTGGTAGAGAAAACAAGGTTTGCGAGGGATAGAAAATGGGTAGACAAATATGGTTCTATTTTTTCTCTTATTTTGACATTTTTAAAAGTGATGGAACAAGCTTCAGGTATTAGCTGAAGCCGAATGTTTGTTTTCTATATCATTGTCCACTGGTACTTTATTACTTTGCAGGCATTATTCAGCTTCTCATTTTGAAGTATTTCTAAATTACGACCTGTTTTTTGTTTTTTTTTTTTTTTTTTTTTTTTTTTTTTTTTAAATTGGCAACTTTTTAAACAAAAAA
>VZRN01006754.1:1883985-1903896 GCA_013397935.1 Dasyornis broadbenti | reverse complement strand
TTGTTTTTTTTTTTTTTTTTCTAAATGGCAACTCTTTAAGCCATAAAAACATAAAAACCAGACAGGAGCTAACCAAACAGAAAAAGAACCTCTCAAGCATTTGCTATCTGATTGTGTCTTAGGACAGATCTATAGAAGAGCCGTCACAATATTTTTGACCATTGCTGTCAGTAAAGTTTCTATGCAATCACTGATATGTCTTGCTATAGACTGCGCTCAAATGCTGAATCCACTACTCTTGCTTTGTAGGGTAAGGTTTGGGATGAGATGCTGAGTAATGTCACTTTGAGAGTTACGTTGATGAAAACCATCTGGGCTCACTTACAAGCTGACTTTCCAAGAGGAATTAGTTGTCGCACACTCTATTTTATAGCCTATCCTCTTTGCTGGAATACAGAAGGATGAAGCTCATCAATCATCAACCTTCCAGTGCAGTATGAAGTCTTCTGGCACCTGGAATCTTTAGTGTACCACCTAGTTTTCTGGAGCAAAAACTGATAGCACCGTGACTCATACCATTGGAAGATTCGTTTCCCACAGGGAATGTGAGTATATTGTGTGTGCATGTTGGAAGGAAAGGGAGTGAGGGCAGGGAGAGAGCACTGAACTTCTGGAGCCGTACTTCTGGACTTATTGCTATAGGTGACTCTTGCCAATATTTACAGAGACGGTGCTGTGGTTTGACCCTGGCCAAACACCAGGCACCACCACCAACTGCTCACACTGCCACTGCAGGGCAGAATAGAGGAGAAAAAAAAAAAAAAGGTTCATGAGTTGAGATAAGGAACTGGGAGAGAAAGACTGCAAAGTGCAAAACAGGCTCAACCTGAAGAGACAAAGTGAATTTATTACTAACAGCGGCAGAGGAAGATAATGAAAAGTAAAATAAGCCCTTAAGACACCACTCTTCTTCCCAGCCCCTCCCTCCTTATAACTGACAGCACAGGAGGTCAGGGAATGGGGGGTTTGGTCAGTGCATCACCAAGATTTTATTCTGCTGCTCAGGGAGAGGAGTCCTTCCTTTGCATCGCCGTGGGGTTCCTCCCACGGGAGACAGTTCTCCGTGAACTCCTCCCACGTGCATCCATCTCATGAGCAGCAACACACACAACAAAGACTGCTGCAATGTGAGTTCCTCCCATGGGCAGATAGTCCTCCCAAAACTGCTGCAGTGTGGGTCTGTTGTCCACAGGGTGCAGTCCTCCAAGGAAAGGCTGCTCCAGCCTAGAAGCAGGGGCCCATCTCTCCACCAGGTCTCCCACTGGAGCACTGCCTCCTCCAGGCATCCACCCACTCCAGCATGGGCACCTCCCCAAAGGCTGTGAGTGGATCTCAGCATCCCCCGTGCACCCCATTGGCTGCAGGTGGACAACCCACTTCACCATGGTCTTCATCACAGCCAGCAGCAGAATCTTGGCTCTGGCACCTGGAACATCTCCTCCCCCTCCTTCTCCACCGATCTGGGTGTCTCCATGTTTCCCTCACATGTTCTCACCTCCTCCTCCTTCTCTGGCTGGAAAAACTGCCTGAACCTTTTGTTTTGATTTCTTCTTAAATATGTCATCACAGATGTGTAACCAGCCTCTCTAATTGGCCCAGCCTTGGCCAGCGGCATGTCCACCTTCAGAACCATCAGGGATTGGCTCTGCTGGACATAGGGGAAGCTTCCAGCAGCTTCTCACAGCAGCCATCTTTGGGGCCCTCCCACTTCCAAAAACCGAGTCCAGCAAAGCCAACACAGAAGGTTACAAAAAATGTTTGTTTGATTGGTAGTTTATCTTCGTTTCCTCATCCTATGGACCATTTTAGATTTGTGTTTGGAGCCTGTGCCCTCATGACTACCAGTGAAGTACTTCACATCCCATGAGTTTGTCAACCGCCACTGCCACTTCTTCCTGAACAGGATACTACTCTGTTGTGAGAGTTCAGTATCTCCCATCTGCATGGCTGAAGAGTTGCCACTTAGGTTCTGTTTTGACCAAAAAATTACTAACTAGACAGATCCCAGGAGAGAAAAGGCATGGGTGGTTTCGACACTTATGAAGCTTGGTAGGTACACTCTGGGCTCAGTTCTTAGGGATTTGTGCGTGTACCTTGAAGCATCCTGCAACCTTTTGTGCACGTGGGATTTAACAACTCTGCTAATTCAGTGTAAAAAACAGCTTTTCTGTTTAGTGAAGAAATCCCTCTTGGGAGAGAGCAGAACCTGATACCAATTTGAGTGGGATTTGAACTCTTTTTAGTGTTGTATTTCTGTTCTCTCTTATGTTATATAAGGGATGTTAGTCAACTGGGTTGTGTTAAGCAGCATCAATATTTCAACACAGGCTGGGAATGCTCTGCTACAGATGGAAGCAGTGTATTTCTGAGATCAGTGCTTTAGCCTGCATCCTTTCATTGGTGCAAAACTAATTTGTTTCCACTTTTAGTGTTGTAGTAGAGGACTCTCACAGATGGGAAGCTTTGTGCTGGACTTGTTAGAAGTGGCTGGAAAGGATATTTCAGACAAAGCTTCTGAATTAGGGAAGCTGTATAGCCATTGTTGGATTTGGAAAAGAGGAAAGCCGGGTGGGGATGAAAAGGGAATACTTAATTATGGTTTTGTTGCTTCCTAAAAAGAACAGTTACTGCGGGGTTGAAATGCTTCAGTTGTTAACTGAGAGTTGTGGACTATAAACAAGTAAGGTCTTAAATCTTGGTAGATTCTCAAGTTCAATCCTCATCTTGTTAGAAAGATTTGTAAATGATATGTGTCTTGCTTACAGATCCTGTGTTTTGGAGTACCTTATCTCCCAAGTATGGTAGGTGAAAAAGACAGGAGATACAATACTGAAGAAAGAAAATATTCAGCTACAGCCTCTCTGATAAAGATTGTTTTGGCACATAATAAGATCAAAAATTGTTTGAGGCCATAAACAAATTTTAATATATGTGATCTGAAGGATTTGAACCTGAGTTTCTAACATTAGTCAACATGAACTCTACTCCTCATACTGAAAACCTGGAGAACAATTTGATTGTCCACATTATATGAAAGGTTGTAGAGGAGTCTACACATATTCACCAGACATAAATGAAATCCAGAGATATTAAAATATGTATTTATGTTTGCTGAATGTATTTGTCATAGGTCTTCCTTTAGATCATGTAATCCCAATATCAAGAAAACCTTATTCAGTAGTCAGAAACATACTTATTTTGTATGTAACAGAGCAACCTGCATTACTATCCATAATACTTGCATGTTTGCAGTGACAAAGTACTGTGCCAGTTTTCCTTCTAACAAAAAAGCTCTTTATTTTCCTTTTAATTATTATCTCCACTCTTGTTTAAAATTTGGCTTGCATAATTATTATATTTCTAGCTGCAGGAAAAAGAGGAGCTAGAACCACAGAACTTTCTTTCTGTTTCCAATCTGCATTTCTGTCCCTCGTTACTGCATGGTGTTTTTGAAGAAATACTGAAATGCTGACAAAAATTTCTGTAGGACAAAGGTGTCACTGGAAAGACAACATTTTGTAATAGTTTAGATCTTGGAAGGTCTAATTTAAGTAATAAGTAGATCAGAACTCTTTGTGATAATGACTGCATGTAAGATTCAAAACATGTAGGGAAAGATAGGTAATCAAAAAAGTAGAAAAACTTGTTGAATTCTCTGTGAGTAGATGAGAGAGTGAGCTTCTCAACCAGCAACTGAAGAAACTGGATGGAATACTGGCCTTCTTGTATTCAATAGCTTTGTAGTTGGGGTGGGTTCGCACTGTCTGGATGCCAGGTACCCACCAGAGCTGCTCTCTCACCTTCCTCCACAACTGGATGGAGGGAAAAAAGGTATAATGGAAGCCTCATGACCTGAGAGGTCACTCGTCAATTACTATCATGGGCAAAACAGATGGCTTGGGGAGAATAACTGAATTTATTACAGTCAAAATAAAAATCAGCACAGTATAATTAGAAGTTAAATAAATCTTAACTACATCTGCCCTCACCCCTCCCTCCTTCCTTGACTCTACCTCCTCCCCTCCAGCAGTGGAGAGAGATGGGAGTGGGGTTTACAGTGTTCATCACAGGTTGCTAAAGCTGCTGCTTAGGGAGAGGAATCCTTTCCCTGCTCTAGTGTGAGGTCCCCTCCCATGGAAGACAGTTCTCCATGAATTTCTCCAGTGTGAGTCCCTTACCATGGGGTGCAGTCCATCAGGAACAGCCTGCTCCCAGTATGGCTTCCCCATGAAGTCTTAAGTCCCACCAGGAAACCTGCTCCAGCACTGGCTCCTCTCTCTGGGTCTGCAGGTCCCTGCCAGAACCCTGCTCCAGCACAGGCCTCCCATGGGGTCATAGCCCTTTTTTGGGCACCCTCCTACTCTGGTGTGGGTCTTCTCCATGGGCTTCACGTGGATCTCTGAGCCCAGGGACCTCCATGGGCTCAGAGGCACAGCTGCCTCACCATGGTCTGCACCATGGGCTGCAAGGGAACCTCAGCTTTGGCACCTGTAGCACCTCTTGCCCCTCCTTCTGCACTGACCTGGGTGTCTGCAGGGCTCTTCCTTTCAGTCCGCTCTTCTCTGGCTGCAATTACATGTTCATAAAGACTCTTTTTCCTGCTGCAATACGTTAACCCAGAGGTGCTAGACCACATCTGATGGGCTCAGCCTTGGCCAGCAGTGTGTCCATCATGGAGCTGGCTGGCACTGGCTCTATCTGGCATGGAGGAAACATCTCATTGATCCACACCTGTAGAACCGCCACTACCAAAAACTGGCCATGCAAATCCAATACAGGTATTTAAATAAGGCCAAGATTTCAATGCCTATGTGATGCCTGGTACTCACTGGCAGTAAGGCCAGTCTACTTCATTTTGAGTGTCAATTGTCTCTAATGTGGGAATATTGGTATTTACATCCATTTCTAAAGCCATTTTTTTGTAAACTAGGGCAATATGTGCCATACTTTAGCTCAACAGATACCCAGTCCTGGGAATTGAAGTGTATCAAAACAAAACCAATAAGAATTGTCCTGGTGGTTTGGCCTGTGCTCAAACACAAATGTTTGAAATTATCTTCAGACTGACTGAAGATGATCTGATGGAGAATAATGGTTACATAACTCAGTGATTAAATTCCTTATAAAACATATATTTTCCCATGAATTAGTTGCTGAAGTCCATGACATGGGTACATCCATCAGTGCTACAGGAATGGTTGTGATATGGTGTCTGAACTTTGCACTTTCTTGCTGGGGCATTTTGTCATGCTCTTAAGTGTATATTCAGGTTTCCAAATTCATGGACATGGTCCTGTCATTGGAGTCTGTCACTGAGAAATGGCAGCAGGCAAACAAAGAGACATGTTCTGATTTCATCATTGTACAGGTTTTGTGGTTATAACTGTAGAACTAATTCTAATATCCAAGGTAGCTTATCACCATTCATTTTTTCCTTGTGTAAAACCAAACACATACAGGACTGGAAATCTTAAAACATTGCACAAAAGCTTAAACACCCTGTTTATCTAATGAGAGAACCACAGAATCCTTAAGGCTGGAAAAGACCTCCAAGATCATCAAGTCCAACCTTTGAACACCAGGTTGCCAATGAGACCATGGCACAAATTGAGTTATTTCTTGAACACCTCCAGGGATAGTGATTCCACCACTTCACTGGGCAGTCTTTTCCAAAGCTTGACAACTCTTTCCAGGAAGAAATTCTTCCTGATGTCCAATCTGAACCTCCCTTGGTCCAGCTTGGGGTCATTTCCTCTTGTCTTGTTACTTGCTGCCTGGGAAAAGGGGCTAACCGCCCCTGGCTACAGCCTCCTTTCAGGCAGTAGTAGAAACTGATAAGGTTCCCCCCTTGAGCCTCCTTTTCTCCAGGCTAAACACCCCCGGCTCCCTCAGCTACTCCTCACAGGACTTGTGCTCCAGACCCTTCCCCAGCTCCGTTGCCCTTCTCTGGACTCGCTTCAGCCCCTCAATGTCTTTCTTGCACTGAGGGGCCCAGAACTGGACACAGCACTCGAGGTGTGGCCTCACNAGGACCCAGCCCTGGGCCTTGTTGAACCTTACACTGTTGCTTAACACAGTTTAGTTTTCAGTACCAAAATGATCCTAATGGACCTTAAAACATCATGGTCCTTAATTCAGCAATTGACAAAAAAAAAAAAAAAAGGATATTCGGAGACAGATTTTTGTTTGATTCTTGTTTAGCAGATTTTTTTCCCCTTATGTATGAAATACTATAAATGCATTATTTATATTGAATTACTACTGTGCCTTTTTCTCNCCAGCCCTGGGCCTTGTTGAACCTTACACTGTTGCTTAACACAGTTTAGTTTTCAGTACCAAAATGATCCTAATGGACCTTAAAACATCATGGTCCTTAATTCAGCAATTGACAAAAAAAAAAAAAAAAGGATATTCGGAGACAGATTTTTGTTTGATTCTTGTTTAGCAGATTTTTTTCCCCTTATGTATGAAATACTATAAATGCATTATTTATATTGAATTACTACTGTGCCTTTTTCTCTGTCCTAGAATTATGAGCCAGACACAGTTAAGGGAATAAAAAGCGATTACCTTTTAATAAGGATCCTTGGGTGCACAATTCGTCAGGTGGAAAACACAGAAGATGCACACAAGCGTGATGCGTATACAATTTTTGTAGACTTTGCTAATTAGCATATCTGACAAAGATTCCCCAATAAGTAGCACTCTGGGTGAAGTAATGCCCCCCAGTTCCAGCACCTTCTAGATTCTCCCCGCTCAGATGAGGGCTGAACTTTGTTTATAAAATTATGTCTTGAAGAAGCAGTTTCAACCTATGCACAATTCGTCAGGTGGAAAACACAGAAGATGCACACAAGCGTGATGCGTATACAATTTTTGTAGACTTTGCTAATTAGCATATCTGACAAAGATTCCCCAATAAGTAGCACTCTGGGTGAAGTAATGCCCCCCAGTTCCAGCACCTTCTAGATTCTCCCCGCTCAGATGAGGGCTGAACTTTGTTTATAAAATTATGTCTTGAAGAAGCAGTTTCAACCTAGGTTTCTAAGGAGAACCAAGATAGCATAGGAGCTTCAAGCCCTCAGTTTGGAGGCTTTTGGAATGTTTTGTCTTTCTGCCTGGGAAAATACTGACGCTTAAGCTACAATAATAGGCTAAAAAGCTAAAATATGTGTGCAAAGAATACAGAAAATATGTAGAAGGTATATAAAAGAAAAAGGCAAAATCTCAGCACAGTATCAACTACACCCTCACAAAGGTTTATAGGCATGCCACAAAGGATTTCCAGCACATTCCTCTCTAAGGTGAACGAGTCAGTTTTAAGAGGCTTTTAATGAGTCACAGAAATGTATGCAATGTTTTACACATGAGTCACTACAAAACATCATCAAACATTATTCTTACATTTCTTAAGCAGGAATATTGTAAATATATTATGATGATGGTGCATTTTGCAGCATTCTGTCTTCTGGTTATTTGCTAGTGCTATTATGGCTATTGCTGAAAAATAGATAAAGAGCAGGTAAAAAAATTCTAATACATATGTCTCAAATTTATGAAGAAGAATATAACAGAATTCTTAATTTCAGCTAGTTAGGTATTGTCTGCTTTTGTATGGCACCAAACAAGTTACTTTACGTGTTTTTGTTTTCTCTTTTAATCACCTCACCTGTCTCTGATATTCCAGCCAAAACAAACTCCATTATTTCATTTCAGTTTTAGGGATTTATTACTGCTGGTGAGTTTAGGATTTCAGCGTTCCTTTTATATATAAGCCAAAACCATTAAATAACTGCAGAGAATACAGTATTATCTCTTGAGCCCTCACTCCATAAGATGATGTTGAAATGTTTATAGCAGCTGGACCTGGGACTGACAAAAGGAAAGGCTGATTTCTGTAGAAATTACATCTCGGCATCCTCATTAAGACCTTCCTTTCTGATATCCAGTGGTATGTGGGGCAGCTTCCTTTCTCCCTTTTCCTTGACACAACTTGTTAAAGAGGAATGTGAAGGCTGGGTGTGATCTTCCCAACATCAGAGCGAAAGGAAGTAACATACCAAACAGATGATAGCATAAGTGCTGCTGAATCTTATTCCACCTCCACCCCTCTGGGTCACCGCTCAGCAATATTTCAAAAGGCTAAAGTCAATAGCCATAACAAAAAGCCTATTCAAGATCTGCCAGTATTAGAAGTGGAGATAGAAGGAGAGCTAATTAAGAACTCAGTTTATTGATATGCTGCATGTTTTTTTCTTTTCCTGGATAAGCTGTGCTGTCACTTTGCAAGTTCAAAAGGTAGGGAGACTTCTGCACCAAGTATGCACTGAGAAGTGCAGACTGCAACCCCTCTTTATAGAGCAGGGTAAACCTGTTCAGCATGAATAACAGTACACAGTCTCCAGACAGGCTTTATTCTGATCTCAGTAGTGAGAACGTCCCAATTCCTGATGGTACTATCTTTGAGGGAGCACATGGAAGCTGAGAGGTTTACGTGTTTTATTAACCTCCCCCTGCAACTCTCTCACATTTCTCATACCTGATGTTGCATTCATTTATGTGTGAAACACTTACAGCTACCCAAGAGATAATACTTTTTGACAACACCTTCCTGGAAAGGGGTGATTAGTCAAACAGCACTTCTAAAGCCTTCATGGAGGTAAGGATGTGGAGGGAGAGATAACACTGTCTGCCTTTCTAGGCAGGTCTACCTGTGAATAGTTTTGTTGCTTTCTGACTGCACTTCATGTTAAGCACGTCTGACTACCTTCAATTTGCCTTTGCATCAAGAATATCAAGGGTAGTAGGCTGAGGTTTAGACGTATTGTGTGGGCATCGCCTAAATGAGCATCTATGTACTTGTGGAAGAAGGTGTGCAATGCTGTCCACCAGACCCACTCCATGTAGTGGTGGTAACCACTGAGCCAAGAAGCTTTTAAAATAAATATTCCTGTGGCATGGCTTGTCTTTAATGACTTATTGTGACAGTCACAGGCAGACCCCAAACCCATGCCCGTGAAAACATATGGCAGAAAGGCCACTAGCTTAAGCATCTCACAGTCAAAGTTTGGCCTGTCTGTGCAATGGCAGGAAAGATGTAAGTTGTGGAGAAAATAAAGACACCAAGGAGCTGTTAGGTGCCCATTAACTAACTGCTGAGAGAAGACCTGACTAGATTCAGGCCAATCACTTTAAATGGTGAGCCAGTCACGCTGTGCAAAGAGCAAGCTGCTAACAACCCCACAACCACACACGCCTGTTAGCACCAAATGCCCATTCATGTTTGCTACCTTCTCCATATTCTTCAGTATAGTTTTTACGATTTTTTTATCTGTTTGCAAATACATATTTTAAGATCCTGTATACCAAAGTTCAGAATAAGGAATTGTTTTTCACAGTGTTACACAAAAATCACAACAGTAGCTATGCATTTTATGACATAGTTTTTTGGAGAAGAAAATTAGCTCTGCACTCTTGCACAACCTGACTATAATGATGATGCAGTGTGTATGAATGATGAAAGAAAATGATTTGGCAAGGAAATAAAAAAAATATAAAGATGAAAAGTACATTAAAATTTCATTTCTAATCTTGAGAATATATATAAACCTAGCAATATTAAGATGATGGCTTTGAGTTACTATTATTTGAATATCGTTTGATCTCCATTTAATATACCTGCATATTTTTGTATGACAAGCTTTGATAGCAAAGTCAGAGATAATGAGAGTTTGATGCTTTACTTATGGACACTTTTGCTCATAACTCAGTGATACTGCTGTGAGATATCTTGTGATAATTTGTCTGAGAAGGAATTACCCTATAACATTTAATCATTACTGCTTTGGTGTGTGGTTTGGTTAACATGCTTAACATGCCTGATTCAAATAACTTAGCCTTGATACAGAATTATCTTATCCTGTAAGACATATTGATTTTTGCCACAGCAAAAAGAGCTTGCACTCCATAATGCAAATACATAGAACATGAAGATTTATACCTGTCCACAGATATGCTGAAGTTCTTTAAAGATTAAGGACAAATAGCAATACATAACACTAAGTAATACTAATTAAAATAAGCATTTTGCAAACTTGCTGGAAGAAATTTAAAAAATAAGACAACATATCATGAAGGTACAAGATATGGTATTAGGCCAGCTGCAGGAAATGCACTGTGTAACTACTGTGGGCTCAAATTCCATATCTAAAACACATGACTTTAGAATCTGCTTTACAGCATCGTTTAACAGCTAAGGTGATTACAGCAACCTTAAAATGGAAGTGTGGCAGACAAGGTAACAGGAATACAGAAAACATACAGAAGTGGAGCTAGAAGGAGAGCTAATTAAGAACTCAGTTTATTGATATGCTGCATGGTTTTTTTTTTCCTGGATAAGCTGCGCTGTCACTTTGCAAGTTTTTTTTTTAATTTATATGGAAGGAAAGAAAGAATTACTGAGGTATTTTCAAGCAGTGCACACAACCCACTTCAAGAAAGAAGTATGGCTTATGGTTTTCTTTCTTTCTTTTTTTTTTTAATTAGAGGGAGAGGAAAGTCAGTTTGTTTAGCTATAGATAGCCAGGGTCAAAAGGAGCACTCAGGAAAAAGAGAGTCACTACCGAAAAGCCATATTAATTGTTTCAGCTGGTATTGGCCACAGAGAATGGGTCTGGCTCAACAGTCTCTCATTACAAAAAGAGAGAATCTAGAGTTTTCACTATCAATTTAGAAGTAAATTTTAAAAAGAAATGTTTTAGAAAACATTGTTAAAATCAATAGTAAAAAAAAGAAAACCATGCTGTGACCAAAAGGGCTCTTAAATGGCACTTAAACATAGTTCAGTAGGAACAGAAATAATTAGCATGGTGCTAGTCTTTAAACAAATGTGTGGAGAAATACCCTTGGAGACATATACCAAAACATCTGGTATGTGTACCCTGCAAATTTACAACTGTAACAAAATAGTAGAACTGAACATTAATCATAATAAAATAATGGAACCATTTATTACATAGTAATGCTTTTGTTACGTATACATTTGACTTCCTCTTGGAGTAGGAAGGAATTTTTTTGTAAGTAATGCTTCACAAATCTACTAGAACAAATCTTCTAGAACTCTTTTATGGATCTGAAATGTTGTACATATATAGACCCAAATTATGAATCTGAATATTAAAAAAAAAGACTTTGACATGGTTCTTTATTGACTAATAGCACACTCAAGTTCTCACAGGACAAAAGAGCTCACTTTTTTCCTGTGGTAAAGCAATAGTAACAGACAGGAAGCAAATAGTAACAACAAAAGTCATCTTTCACAGTACAGAATGCTAACAAGAATGAAGGTCTGCCTCAAACTTCTCTAGTACTGACCTGTGCTGACCAGCTTGCTGTTAAGTGATCTGATATGCGGGTAAATTAGCAAAGTTTGCAGATTTCACATAGTTATTGGGACAAACCAGTCATAAGGTGATGGCATAGGGTTTCAGTAAGATGTTTTTTATTGAAAAAGAAGATGATAAAAGGGCAGATTAAATTTAACGCTAGAAAGCATGAAATAATGACACGGGAAAAAATAGCTGTTATTATTAGTTTAGAACAGCCTCTAAATTAGCACTGTAGGAAGTGTTTTGGAAAGCATGGCTTCACTAGGGGCTAACGCCCTAGTTAAAATGTTAAAAATTATTACTGTCTTCTAGTTATATGGTATAAGAGAAAGCAGGGGATTGTTTCCAGGCAGAGTTGTTAGCTTTGTCATTCATTTAACTATTCTCAAATATTAACAAATAAATAAAGAAGAACAAGAGAAAAAAAAAGCTGCTCTGTGCTACTGGGAAACCATGGTTTATCTGTGCCTTGACTATTGCATGGAAACCTGGACACCCTTTGTCAGAGATGCAGCAATAAATATAGAAGATAGATGGAGATGTTGTCAAAGCTGAACAAATGTATAGAATTGTTTCCGTCTAAATAAAGTGGGGAACTTAATCATGGATTAGAACAGGTTCCACATAACTGTGGAGGGTCTAGTAGAATTGTCAAAATGTTGAAATGGCTGGGAGAAGGTGATTAAAGCATCATTTCCCACCACGCAAGAAACTGACAGGATCAGGTAAAAAGTTATAACTAAATGGAATGGAAACTACTTCTCAAAAAAGTATATAATAAAATTAAGGTGTGTGTTATAATGGATTTTTTAAAAGCATAAGTGGATTAAAAAAGAGCTTGGGCAGCTTCACTGATCACAGTCCATCACTGGCACAACTTCCAGTTTGACAAGTCCCTAAATGTGAGAAGCTGAGAAGATATATCAACAGAAAGGTCACGGTCTCCTTGCCCTATTTGTCATATTCCAAAGCAATGACTGCTGGCTACCATCATAGCCACTATGGTGGGGCAGATGAACTGGTATCTTAAGCCCAAGTAAGTGAATGATTTAAAAATACATCCCTGGTAGTGAAAAAAACAATCAAAGAGACCTTATTCTGCTGGTATTCTAGCAGTATGACTCACTTTTTATCTAATGCAATCTTAATGCCAATTAATCATAAGGGTTTCTGAACAAATATTTGCATTTTAATAGGAATGACAAAAATTTGTCTGTTGGATATGTTCTTGATTCTTCCTGTGCTCAGAGGAGCTGACTCACCAGCTGATGCTAATATTCCATTTGTACTAATATGTTCAAAATATAAGGGTGTAAAATTACTCACATTGCCACTTCATTAATTTACATACTAAATGTTCCTCATCTTACTGCTGTGAGTGAAAAATACAGAAAATTACAAATAACAGAGGAAAGGTGGTGAAACCTTTCCTCTATCTAAACCCACATAGGCAGAGGGATGAGAAGGTGTTGCTTTCATAGCAGATATTTTAAGTGACAAGTATAGGTCACTTCGTTGTTAAGCCAATAACAAAGATTTTGTTGGTACATTTTAAATATTTGTCTTTGAAACTACTGAAAGTTTTGGAGTTGGGAAGGAAGTGCAGCTTTCCACAAAGCAGTATTTCTTTGCATTTGCCTGGTAAAACCAATCCTAATAGATCTAGCTGCCATGAAATCAAAAGCTGTGGTAATGCCCTGTCCCAGTGCCACACTAGAAACTCACTTGCTTAGTCACTGACCTTTGGAGAGGCAGTGTGCCAGCTGTCTCCTGGGAAAGTTGCAAACCTAGAAGAGCCTGTTGTTTCATAGCGTATCTCTTAATGAAGGAACCTCCCTGGTGCTTCCTTGCGCACACACTCAGTGTTCTCTAGGATGGCAGCTTGAGATCAAAGCATCTAATGATGCTCTATCACATAAGGGGCCAAGAAAAGCACCAAACATGTCCAGAATTAGCCATGCTTTGGAGTAAGTGAAAGGTGTCTCTCTAAGGGGGAAGCTTCATTGGATTTGTGATTGCTGTGTACTCTAACCATCAGTAGGATAAAGTACATTTGTCCTTCTAAAGTGGTGGCCTTCAGACTGGGATGAATAATTTTTCAAGGTTCACAGGCTGTGCAGAATTACACCCCAAATGTATATTAGTTATTTGTTTGGAGCAGCCTATGTACTTGTGCATACTCATACACCTCTCAGTCAGAAGGAATTCTTGGATGCCATCAAATTGCCTGCAGAATGACAGAACACCCTGATGGCTCTCATTCTAAAAAATTGGCTAGGGAATTTATACTGGTGGGTCGATTAGGGTACAGCCTGTTCTCAGGAAATAGAAAAATCACAAGGAAATCTGAAAAATACAGTCCTTCTGAGAGAGCTGAGATGGTGATTCTGAAGATGAAGACCCTGTAGTAGAGGGAGGTAACTATCTCATTCATACCTGCTTGAGCAGGGGTGAGTTTGCTCCTTTCAGATTCCCTCTCTTTCCATGTTTATATTTTTCTGCCTGTGATGGGTCACTGAGTGCAGGGTGGCAGCTAAGGGTGGTAATGCAGGAGGAACTTGTGAGCATTTTGTCTTCTTGCTGCCTCCCTGACATAGCATGCCATTCTAAAGAAAAGGAGAAAAACCACAGAAACAAAACTCATGCTAGGATTGCACCAGCTACCAGCACCTTTGGAGGAGTGAGAGGATGAGAAGAGAAGTTCATGTATACTCAGATCGTTATGAATTCCACAGGCGTTCTTTGTATTTTATATTTCCTTATACAATTGTTTGTATGATTTTCATACTTTTAGAGCCTACACTGCGTTGAGTGAGGGCTGTGATTTCACCATAATTCTAAGCAACTTTGAATAGTTTCCACCAGCTACACAGAAAGGCACTACTGTTTGTAATTCTAGCATGTGCAACACACATATTGTAGAAGCAGATAAAATTGTCATCTGCCTGCTGTAAGAAACCTAGGCAAAAGCTTTCAATATCAGAAAATACCTCAGTTTTAGTGTGACCTGAAGAAAGAATCTTATGTCTTGATCTCCAAACCACAGCTCCTGGCTCTCATGAGATGGCTTTCATGTTAATTGTCTCCTTAAGGTTATTTCTCAGGCTCTTGGTACTTCTGTTGGCTTACTTGGCTGGTTACTCAATCCTGGTACTGTGTTTTGGTTATTCCTGGTATCCATCTTCTTGCTCTTGGCCTGTTTGTTTCGCATCCTCCCTTAACAGGGTTCACATTGCTACCTTCCCAAGCTCTTCTCTCAGAAGATCTAACAAACTTTTTCATCTCCCAAGGCATATCTATTAATTCCCCTAGTTGTTTCCTTATCTCTGCTAAGTTTCTCACCTGCTTATTTCCCCAGAGCTATTACAGCACAGCTCTTACTTATTCCAGGACATTTCTTACCTCCCTCACCATACCTCTTCTTTGTTTACTTTGTCATAAAGTCCGTCTGCCCATGGATTTAATCTCTCATGATCTGCTTCTTTCCTCTCCCAGCTGATATGGTTATAGTAGAGTTGCTATGAGAAACCCTGCTTTGCCAATTCTAGTCTGTCAGAGCAACTAGTGTGACAACAGGGATGGACTCACAGGTACTGGTAAGATCTGCCGTGTTCAGACAGTCCACAGATGGTGCATCCAGCACCATGAATGGGCAAGTAAAACACCCCAAATGTTGATAGGACAGGAAATAGGAAATAAGACTGAGTTTATGACTGTAGTTTTGCACAGGGACTTTTTAAAAATTAAAGAGTAATGCACAAAGGTAAATGACTATTTGCATCTGTGACAAAAGAAATCTCTAGCAAGAATTTCACATTTCTCAGACAGCTTGTCCCTAAATACACATCATCCTGTGCCCAGGCCTGCAGTTTCTTTTGTGATTTCATTGATGCCCTTTGAGAGCTCCAGAGAGTGAGGTGACTCTGCAGAGCTGGGTTCCTCTGAGACCTGCAGGAACATGTGGGTTCTGTACCTTTTCCAGACCTGCTGGTGCTGTTGCCTCTTCCATCTCGAGAGCTGTTACCCTTTCACTAAGCATACCAGCATCGTTAGCACCAGGCCCAGTTACTCTGCAGAAGACCAATTTATCAGCTCTCAGTCTGAACAGTACAAGAGTTTGCCTAGGCTAGCAGGCATCACTGCAAGTCAACTACATGCAAGTGCAGAGAGCTTGACTTCAGTTTTTGCCTGGGGCCTCTTTGAACTTTGCATTTTCCCTCTGTTGCACTGCAAGCTCATGTTGTTCAGACGAGGTTATGTACTGATTTATTCCTGCTTGCTGCACTGAGATAAAAATCTCTTTACTTTCTTTTTTTTTTTTTTTTAAATCCTGCATTGCAATTCTGTGCTCAGCAATTGTTTCTTATTACTTGATATAGCCTCTGTTGAAGGTAAAAGGTACATGCCGTGAACAAAGGTTGTTACTTTTAACTAGCTTCTTTTCAGACAAGAGAAAGGATTTTCTGCATCATATATTTTTGCTGTAGCACGCACTGAGTCCTTCTCATCAGGGTTTATCACGTTCAGATAACCAGCACTTGGAATGTATGTGGGTTGTGACTTTAATTTGCTTATTAATGAAAACGCAGCATCACATCAATGGCATTTGTGCAGATGAATCTCTCTGCTATGATGAAAGAATTTATCTTCATATTCTAAGAATGCAATTGTCTTGAGTCAAGTTCTACTAATCAGAATCTATAAGCAGCCCAGCTCTGATGAGCAATACCAAGTGAGGGGAATGCAGGTAATCAAAAGAATGTGGCTTTGCAAGTGAAACCCCTGAAAATAGGCAAGGTTTTTTTTGCAGCATACTCCTGGTGTTCATAAAAATAAATATCTATAAATGAGAGTAGTACATTTTTAACATGTAGGCGTTGCAAAGTACAGTGACTCAGAGGTACGATTAACAAATTTTATTATTGGAGACAAAAATAGCATACAATTATCTGGCAATAAGAAAAACATTTGAAATCAACCTTTTCTTGGTGATCTCCTACACATTGTCATTTCATGCTTTGGGCCATGTCAGAAACCTCTTACTACATAAACCTTTTCTGGAAGAGCAAGCTTTTTATCTGAACAGGCAATCTCCTAAATTAGAGGCAGAGCAATAAATTTCCACTTGGAGGCTTTGCACCATCTTTTCTCTGATAGAAAGAGGCTAAGCAAAGTCATCACTGAGAAAGACGCAGAAACGAAATCAGATGGTTGGAGATGTCTCCCATACATTGTGGTAAAGCTAGGACTGCTTTACAGCTGTTTTGGTTAGCTGCAACTTGACCCTGTGTTATTGTAATTCTGTTTCTTTGGCAATGCTAGGTGGACAAACAAAGAAAGCATAAGATCAGAGCAAAGGCACACAGCACCTGACTCTAGAACATTTTGGAGAATTTTTCAAGGGTCTTGCAAAATATTTTTAAAAACTTTGCTCCTTCAGTGAATATCCAAATTACAGAAGCCATGAAGGTATAATAATTCCTTCACATGAAATGTAGGGATGTTTTGTCCTTTAACAGCTGGGAAAGGATGATGAGATGGTGGGAAAAAAAAAAAAATCAGATCTGCAAATATGTTTTTCAGAGTTTACAAAGATCTCAAAATAATGAGTAAAACTGAAAGAAAATGAATAATCTATCTTTTGGATCTAAAGTGCTACTACCTGTTCTACATATGCATCTTAGACAACCACAAGGGAAGGGTTAAAATTTTTAGTGATTAGCACTAAATCATTGTCTCGGGCCATTGAACAATTCAGAAAAATTAAACTTTTTTGTGCCTTGGGGCATAGTTTTCCTCACTCACAAATATAAATTGGTTGTCTTAACTGATAATATTAAGCAGACAAAAAGGGAAACATAATTCAGGATGACATGCAAAACAAATTCCTCAAATCTATCCATTTCACAGTCCTCAACTTTGCAGAGGCTGTGGCTGAACCAGTGTCTGGCTCACCCTCCTCCAGCCATGGGTTCTGTGGGTGGGGAGCTGCTCTGATCTCTCCCTTTCCATTGGGTCTCTGATCACCAGCAGGACCAGAGCAGGGATTGTTCCCCTGTACTGGGCACTGATGAGGCCACACCTCCAGTGCTGTGTCCAGTTCTGGGCCCCTCAGTGCAAGAAAGACATTGAGGGGCTGGAGTGAGTCCAGAGAAGGGCAACGGAGCTGGGGAAGGGTCTGGAGCACAAATCCTGTGAGGAGCAGCTGAGGGAGCTGGGGGTGTTTAACCTGGGGAAAAGGAGGCTCAGAGTGACCTTATCACTCCCTACAACTGCCTGAAAGGAGGCTGTGGGCAGGTAGGGATCGGTCTCTTCTCCCAAGTAACAACTGATAGGACAAGAGGACATGGCCTCAAGTTGGGTCAGGGGAGGTTTAGATTGGATATTAGGAAGAATTTCATCATTGGAAGGGTTTTAAAACATTGGAACAGACTGCCCAGTGAAGTGGTGAATCAGCATGCTTGGAAGTGTTCAGAAAGTTTGTGGATATGGTGCTTGAGGACATGGTTTCAAGGTGAATATGGTGGTGCCGTGTTAATGGTTGGGCTTGATCATCTTAAAGGTCACTTCCAACCTTAAGGATTCTACGATATGCAGGCAGACCCAGCTGTCCTCTCTTTCTTGCAAGCAGAGAATTTCTCAAACTGTGCCTGTCAGTTAAAGCAGTGGTTATGGATGTGACAGCATAACACCAATGTGGTCTACAAAGGGAAAAAAAATAGCTTTATATTTTGGATAGCAGAAGGTATCAGTCTACAAGGTAACTGCTTTTGCCTTCTTGTAAATCGTGTCCCTGTTTTGGAGTCAGTGATATTATTGCAATTTTTTCTTAATGAGTAGTTCACCATCTCCTGGAGTCTTTGGAAGAGGTCTCTGAGCACATGAAATATTTGGTGCATTGGTTCTCATGAAGGGCATTCTGTTGGTTTATTTTCTGTTTTGGAGGGTTTTGAGATATCAGCCTGATAAATTCTGCAATTCTTTTTCCAAGAAAAAAAATGTAAAAATTACTCTGAAGTGATACAGGACCCATTCTGGGCTCAAAGATCTGGCAGGGAGACAAGGTCAAGACACAGTTGATGCCCAATACAATAACTATCTCTAATATGGGTTTGCTGTACAGAGAGATCACTCTTGACACATAACCTCAGGTAGGGAGGGTGGGTAGCTGTAAACTGAGTTTAACAATGTAATAAACTCTTGTGTAGGTGGTGAGGAGTTTGCTCAGCCTCAAAAATAGCCATGCAGACTTTGAAAAGACAATGTGAGTTCACAAAGATAAGTGAGAGAGCAGTTGTGCTGAAGTACTGGAGTTGTGAGTGGATCTGCTTAGAGTTTTTTGTGTGCTTGGTTACTCATGATCCTCCATTGACAATTGTTAGGAGTGCACATAGTGGTGCTATGGAAGGAGAAATGAGCAATCCCATTATCCTGATGGAGGTGTTGGCGGATGGGTCTTCAGCAGAAGACTCCCACAGTTATTTTCCAGCACTCCACTTGCTCTGTATGTTCTCTGCACTGGTTCTGACTCCCTAGACAACAGATATGGCTTTGCCTTGTCTTGCAAGTATGTGGGCTCTCAGCACAGGGCAGCAGGAATCTGAACAGCAGTAAAGCAGAGTGTATTCTGTAAACCATTGCCTGAGAAGTGCAAAGGGATTGCTCATGTACAGAAAAATCCCAAGCACCCCAAGAAAACTTCTCCAGCAACATTCAGAGACTTGGTCTCCAAGCTTATGTGTCATTATATGCATCAGCAATAGCCACCTGGCCATTATTTATTTTTGTTGCATATGTGCAAGGAAAAGCTCAATACCTTTTGGATATTGTGGTTTACACCAGCATTATTCATGTCTTTTCCCAGGCCTGTATAAGCTGGGAAAGTCACCTTGTGTTCAACCAATACTGGGTGTATCCCTCTTTGTCAAGGAGCTATTGTCAAGGAGCCAGCATTTCATCTCTCGGCAGGCACATTGCAGTCACATAATGGAGGCAGGAACTCAGCTGAAATAAAGCAATGCTGAGAGCTTGTCAGAAATGTAAATGATATTGCACCTATTGTCAGCGACGTGTCTTCCATTGTTCTCACAGTTGTTTCCCAGTTGAAAAAACGGTGGGAAGCCTGCATGATGAAACCAGAGCCTGTTTACTGTAACATGCTCTGTCAGGAACAGCTAACTGATCTCATGCTGCAAGTAGCATACGTCTGTGGAAAGGAAATTGAGTATTGAAACCCAGAGTTCACTGTGCTGCAAAGCTGCAGCCTCTGAGTTTCCTCTGGCTGTAATGCAGGGAAGGCTGAAAATGAACTTTACCTTAATCAGGGGGGAAAGGTGGTTCCTGCTGACCTGTGGTGGAAGTAAAGCTAGAAGGATCTCACAAGGTTTGTTCCGGAAGAGGAAGGATTTCTCTGCAGGGGGAAGAGAAAGAATAGGAGTTTAGATGAGAGCCAAGCAAAGAAAAACTCTAACCCCAGGAAGTTCATGAGGGATTTCTCTATACATAGAGAATATATATATATATA
>VZRN01006754.1:1848962-1883955 GCA_013397935.1 Dasyornis broadbenti | reverse complement strand
ATATATATATTCTGTTCTTAAATAATGGAAACCCGAAAAATGGTGGCTTTTAGAAATTGAAAACAAATACACAGCATGTCAAAAGAGGAGTTACAAAGAGGGACAAGGGAAAATAATTTTCCAGTTCCTTTTCTTCCTCTTTATCACGCAATATAAAAAATAATGACAGAGTTGTTTTTTATTCTTTCCCCCCAAAGTTTCTTTGATACCTTCTTTGTACAAGTGGTTATTTCCGTATATCTCAACAAATTTAGTAATATCTGTCTCATTAGGACAACAGCAGTGGCAAAGTCAGATGCAGCTAATGACACCATGTCTGTACATCACAGAAATACTGCTCATCACTTTTGAGAGGAGTTTCCCATGAGGTAATGGAATGAGTCAGCATGGAGGCTGTACTGCACAGACACAACGAAACAGTAATTTGAACAGAGATAAGTGTGGTTTGTTTTGTGCCTGTTGCCTTTGACCAGTGCTCCGATCACACAGAACTTCGGTTTTATTCCCAGCACTTATACTTGCAAGAATGATAAAACTGTAGGGATACATTTCTGTGTCTGCACATCCCTGAAAGAAACTGCAAGCTAAGAAAATTAGTTACTTGTTGGTAACTGCCAGAAAGTGAGCAGGCAAAGTCAAATTTCATCTGTGGACAACTTTTAGCAACATTGGTGGAGGTGATATATTTGTTCCTGGTTTGGTAGAAGTTGGCCTAGATATATGAAAATGTTTTGCTGCAGGAATAATTCTTTTTTTTTCTAATCAGAAATACTTCCTTAATCTAATAATAAAAAGATATAAATATGCAAATATACTCTGTGCATCAGTTAAGTCTTCTTCCCTTTCCATTTAACTGCCTTTCACCTTGCTGGATGTAAATGGAATTGCCCTCCTCTGAGAACCCCTACATTATGGGCTCCTTGGAGGCAGGGGAACAAAATGCAAGTCTTTTATTCACATCAGGTCGTTATTGATCTTCTTGATCCCTCACCTTCCCCTTCCTACAGGACCACAGTAAAATATTGCTACAATTTATTTCACAGTAGAACTTCCATGACCTTCATCTTAAGCCTGAATAGCAGAGACACCATACAGATGAATACTCATTCACATAAACCTTCATATGGATTACTTGGTGATATCATGGCATTAATTTTTTTTTGTGTAGAGCAGATTCTTCTACTTATTTCTCAAACTCTGTCCATTGCTTGGGTTCTAGAATTAGTCTCCTGTCTGTATTTTCCATTTGAAACCTGCTGTCAGAGAACAGCTTAGCAATACCTGTTGCAGATATCTTTCTACCTCCATCTCACTTGCCTTCAATCCACTGAGTGGGTGTTTGCCTTTGATTGTAAGAAAGTTCTCAGATGTATCACCTTTCATTTCCAAATACCTGGAAGATAACTTCCAGTCATTTGACCACTTTACCTATCCTGCCCAAACTTTAAGGCAAGGTAAAAAGGAGAAGTTTCCGCAGTGTTCCAAATGATAATAGGATTTTTTTGGCATTTATTGATCTAATAATAATGCATAAGGAATTTTATGAGTGGATTTTCTTTCAGTTTGTGTGGATGAAATTGCCAGCTTGGAAAACTATAAATTCAAGAATATGTGAGAGTTTATTTCAATGTGTGAGCTAAGAAAAAAATTTCCAATCTCTTGAGAAACTGTTAATAAGTTAAATTGCTTAAGACCTTGCTAAACTTGACCTCTTCCACATTAAAAAGAATTCATAATTTTATTGGTTATTTGAACATTATTTTGTGATTAGAACTTTTGGTATATAATGGATGGAAGGAAGGAAACGACCACACAGAAGCACAGTAGCATGTGAGTACACAGTAGCACTAAAAACTTTGGGTTAAAAGTGCCTAGGTTTGGATTCCTATTCTTGGACAACCACAAACACACAGTCATCTTAATTCTGGTCAAAAGGATACTGTTTATCTAAACTAAGAGGAAATGAATACTATTAATTGAACACATATGCAGTTTTGTTATACGAACTAGTGTAGAAAGGAAAAGTCAAAAAGGCTATTGAATCAATGTAGAATGATTTTAAGTATTTTTCTCAACAAACATCAGTATGGTGTTCTCTCATCAAATTTAAGCCACTCTCCATGATCATGGGTACTGTGGAGCCATAGTTTAGGTTGTGCTGAGACCTCCTTTTCAGCTCTCAGTTGCCTTTTTGTAGAGTTGTAGAACTTGCTTTATGCCACAGTCAGACCAAATGTGACAGAAAAGTTATAATGTGTCAACTGCAACAGCCAACAAGTAGGTTCATGATTCAAATACTTAACATCCTTTCATTTAAACAAAAAACAAACAGCTTACAAAGAGAAGGAGGGAAGAGTGTATTAAAATATATATTCACTATGAACATACCATTCAGCGTTCTGTTAAAGTCTGCGTGTTAGGATTTGTTAAACTCCAGTTGCTGTGTGGTGTCTTCTTCAGACTGGCAGATGAGGTGTTTTTTCATGCCATTGGGTCTAGATCCCATGCAGGAAGGTGATTATGTAAAAAAATCCGATAAGTAAAGCAAAAATTCTCTTGAACCCAAAAAACCCAGAGACACGGGTATCTGATTGCAGCCTGAGGCACAAGAGTCATCAGGGGGCTCTTTGAACCCAGACACATGGGATATGTAAGGAATTGCACAAACTCATGAATGTTTTATTTTTTTACTTTATCCACTGACACAGGAATAATTTACTAGCCAGAATTAAAGTTCACCCCCTCACTTTGTGGTGAGCAGTTCTGTGCCATGCACAGTGAGGGAAACTTTCTCCTCCCCTCATGGCACCTGTGCCTCCTCCCTCATCCCTAGGGAATGCATCCTTTTGCTGCTGTCCAGGGGAAGCATATCCTCTCCTTCTCTGTTCCAAAAGCAGCTTATCCTTTTCCCCTTGCAGGAGAGGCAGGGCCTATGCTGCCATTTAAAAGGAGAACCAGATCAGGACACAGTGGCAGAGGGCATCTTGAACTGGGTCTCCACCAGTGCTGGTGTTTGTGAGGATGGGCAGCTCGAGGGGCAGCAGGCAGACAATATGCCTTGGCTGCTCCAGGGGCGGCAGAACACATACAGGGGGTCCCAGAGTCAGCTACACTGAGCAGATGGCAGTGTTCCTTTCCTGGAGAGGCTCTGGATGGTGAGAATAGCCACATGGAGAATTCCGCAAAGCTACAGAGCAGTGCTCTTGCAAACAAAACTGTGGGCAAGGTGGTGTGATTTACACTGGCCCTGCACTGCACTAAAGTGTCTGCCTCACATTTTCCCTTGAAAGTAATCAATCCAAGGAATTCTGCAGTGGCATTATGAAAAGGACAGAGCAAATCTCAAATGAACTCCACCCTCTGCTTCACTGTTTGTATACCTACGGTACGACAAATAATAAAAGGGGGTCCACAGACTGCTTTCCAAAAATAAAAATAAAACACCACGGGCTTCAGATTTTAATTTATTGCGCTTATTTTATTGTTTTCATTTTATTTGCTGCTTGCATGTAAAGGAGAGAAAATAAAACCTGAGTGTGATATTATGATATATCTACACTTTTTTTTTCTTTTTTCACATAAGTCATGAAATGAATAAAATAACATCCAATAAAGTTAATAAAATTAAAATTTAACCCTAATTTTTACTAGCAGCATAGACAGCTTTTCTTTTATGCCTATGGATTTTTCTCCTCAGGGAAATTAACATTCTTTAAATCATTGCAAGGCGTGATAAAGAGATTTCCTCTGGGATACTGGCAGAAACTATTTAAAAGTTCAAGGGAAGAAGTTTCTACAGCTTTCCTGGTGAGACAGTCCTGAAGCTCATTAGTGCTCATTGAGTCTTTCCTGCTCTTTAGGCCCACCCTTCCTTTATTTTCGTATAGTGAGCTATTAATTTGTAACAGTAGAATAAAACAGGAACCAGTCATGTTTGCAGCAAGTCAAAACCCCATATAATATTGCAAACTCCTACTAATGTTTTCTGCTATAACATCCAATAATTCTTGCTGACTAAATTACATTTCTATCCTGCTCCATATGGCAGCGCTTTCTTAGGGAAATGAAGTTGCTTTACTTGGCTTGAAATATGAGTAAAACCGAACAGAAACCTTTCCCTGAACCGTTTTTCTCCATCTAAGCCTACTTGAGTTTGTAGTAATTCTGTATAAAGGTCACTTCCAATTTTCTTCACCCTGAAGGCTTCCCAGTAAAACCTCAGAAAATGTCCTGACAAGCTCTGCCTGACATCTTTGCCTCCAGTTTCACAGTGATGATGACACCACCGTGCTTGCTTCCCTGGGAACTGGCAAAAGCACGACTGTGCACAAAAGGAGTCTTCACTCATTAAAACATACAGAGACATTGTACAAAGAAGCCTTTTCCATTTCTCTTCAGTAAGATTTTAAAGCACAGAAAAAGGAGGAGAAGGGAGGAGAAGGGAGGAGAAGAGAGCAGAAGGGAGGAGAAGAGAGCAGAAGAGAGGAGAAGAGAGAAAAAGATCTTTAATGTATTTTCTTTTCTAATAATGATTTCCATGGGACACTGAGTATATCAAATCCCAAGTTTCTGAAGATCCTATGCACTATTTAATCTGACATGCATGTGTACCATCACCTGTTAACTGCACGGGTGTTGGAGACCCAAGTAGTGCAGGTGTACAGGGTTTGTGAGCCATGGTGCCGTGAAGTGCAGTCCTACAGCAACCTCAGCGACAGAGGTCACGAAACGCTGGCACTGCTGTTGGGAGTGAAAGTCATCCGACTTAAGTGGAAATGCACTGACCTGTTTCCCAAGCCAGTTTGGCCTGGAGCTGGGTTCCTCTGCAGAGTGCACAAACCAGTTTGCACTGTGCAAACCATCCCTTGGGAGCAGACGCGTCCTCACCGTGCTGACCCCTGGACCCTGCACCTGTGTACCCGCCACCACTCTCACTCACCACCATCCAGCTTCTGGCACTGAAATACATGTCCCAAAGTTCTTTTATCATATTCTGTTTAACTATTTTTTTTTTTTTTTTCCACAGAGCACCTCATTAAGTCAGATTAATGAAAGCAAAGAGTATGCCAGTTGGCCAGTTTTTAGCACACACTGAATGCTGTCTTGAATAGTTCCCATAATATTAATGTATAGTGTCTTTGTCCTCAGGACATTTGCTATTATCAGATGTTTTTCCCTCTTCCTGCTGCACGAAGCTCAAAATTGCAACACATGCTGCAAAACACATACCTTTGTTTCTTAACTCCTGCACCCACATTTTCACCTGATGTTTATCAGCATAGGTAAAATCAGTCTAGGACAGATATTCAGCTCTTCTGAAGATACTCTGCCACACACCTGGGTCTGCCTGGTTGATTGCTCCCAAAACTCTTGCAACAAGATAGATTTCTGTGCAACCCTTCCTTCATCTCCACAAGCATGCAAAGCAGTGCTTATATCTTCAGAGTCACGGATTTAGCAGCTGGGGCAAAATCTGCCTAACAACAAAGTGAAGTGGATTTTGTGCACTGAAAGTACCTGAGCAACAGGCAGTGAACATCTGAGGTGGTGTGCACATGTGGTCTTTGGGACCACAGATGGTCTCTGGGGTGCCTTGCCCATGGAAGGGTCACACCTGCCAGTGGCTCGTCACTGCTTTTCTGCCCCATGTTGCCAGACAGCACAGAGGCCTGATGTTCCCTTGCCTCCCACAGTGTCCCGGAAAACTGGGAGAGACCTTATGAGCTGCAGACATTACGGTCAGGTCCGTCTACCCACACAAAAACCCCTCTACCAGAAGACTGGAGGAACACTGAGCAGGGTGATTGTGAGCCTCAGGAGGCAGTCACATCTCCCATCAGTACACCAGGAGCTGGCAGCATCAATGATGACCCTAAAAATCTTCTCAACTGGCTTTTCTTAAAGAGCAGTTCCCTGCAAATATTCCAGCACTGAGAAAGGAAAATCAGTGGGGGCATGTGGTTGAGTTAGGGTCAGTTGGTTGCTTCAAATGTATCCTGTGGCTGTGGAAAATCACATTTCATCACTTCTTTTAAACCTCAGATGAACACTGATTTTTCAGGTTTTCTCATATTTTATCTTTGAGAACCAAAGATTACCAAAGACATGGTCTCTCCCCCTCTGTAAGTGGTCACTAGGTATTTCAGTCTAGGAGGAAATGAAATCCTTTGAGAAAAGCAATGATAGACATACTTTTTGATGTCTTTTTTTTCTAGTGGATATCTAAAGGCAAGTCCTAGCTGTGGTCCCTTTAATATCTGCAAACGTAATTGCTTCTTAACCCAGGTACTCGGAAGTAGCAAAAGATATTTTTGTTATTTATTTTTTCTCTTTTGAAGGGTATTGACAACTTTCTGTTACTAAATAAGACGTGTTTCAGTTCAGCAGACTGAAAGTGGGGCATTGTCCCAATCTGTACTTGTAATAAAACAGAACAGTGCAAAACAGATTTTAGCAACTCTTGTAATAGCTGTAAGTATTGCATTTTGCAAAGCAGTGATTTTGTTGGTACAGTAACACCTCATCGTATTTTGAACAAAGTCTGTAGGGTGATATGAGGACAGATAAAATAATGCTTTATCTCCACACAGAGGGCCCACAGAACATCTATACAACTGAAGCTCCTTAAACTCAAGGAAGTTAAAAGCCAAAGTTCTCTCCTGAAGGCAATCCTGGACTAAAATATTAATCTTTGAGTTTTATTGTAAATAGCTAAAGATGGGGGTTTTTTTATGGGGTCAACGTTTTTAGAGTGATCTTTTATTTGAAGTAATAGGAATATTGGAAAAACATTGCTAAAAAGTCTAGACAGAATTATAATAAATTTGTCTGAACTGTGCTTACACCTCCTTCACATTCATTTCCAAGGAATGTGAGGACCCCTGAGTGTATTACATAAGCCGTCACTGAAGAAGTGGGAAGTAACCTCCTTCAGAGTCCAGGACAGCCAAAGCCTAACCCATGGCTGGTTGTAGGTAATTCCTGCCAGGGCTGATACAGCTGAGCCTTCTCCTCCCTGGAGTGCATGTGGCTGGGGCAATGGTAGGCAATGTACCTTGCGCACTTTTTGGGGTGACAGCCAGCTGGGAAGAGCTGGGAGACGCTGGAGAACTGGGCTGTGCAGGGGTGACTGCATAGACAGAGGAATGGTTTATTGTGTTATTGTGCTTTCTGTATTTATTAAGCAAATAAACACAACTCCTACCCTGTGGATTTTTTCTTACCTCTCTGACTGTAAAATGAGACCTAAAAACATAATTTAAGGGACCAGAGACCATGTAGCAACAGTATACATCTCTCAAGTTCCAGTTACTGCTTGAAAGATGACATAATACTATTAGAAATATTTTAGCTCTATGCTTGAATAACAAGGAGGAAAGTACATCATATAGGAAGATATTTAGGGAGACAAATTGTTCATTGTGAATTATTTCCTTGATTCTATATAAGAATTTAGGCCCATGTGGAATTTGGGATCATAAGGTGCAAGGAAACTAATTCTTTCATCTACAACTAATTTCTGTTACTGGCAAGAGCCTTGGTGACTGAAAGGATATTGGCACAGGAAGAGCACTTTAAGAAAAACTGTTGATAGCAGAGTGATGAACTCTCTCTCGCCTACCATTGTTGCAATATACAATCCCACTAATTCCTGTGACATAATATGAATGAAATGCCGAATACTGGATTGCTTGGATTTGTGTAAGAACCATACTATGCACTAGAGAATGAAGTCAAGAATAGGAGTATTCAGCTTCCCAACCTCCATTCTTCTGTGCATAATTGACTATAGGTATAATAGGGAAATATTTCTTACCTTCCTCAGACTATTTTAATGAAACACTTTCATGATATGGATGTAACCATGTGCATGTACGTTCTTTTTTATTATAAAACAGATTTATGTGGATTTCAGTGCTAAAACAGTAAATACTGGTCCGTTCTGAAACCCTAATACTGGTCCAGAGTGAGTATTTGGTGAATTAAAAGGTGATTTGATTTCCAGTGTCAAGGTGTTTGGAATATGATGTTGGAACAGATAGGAGAAGAAACATGCTGTGATCCCTGTAGAACATGTCACAGTTTTCTGTGCATCCCCAAGGGTTGCACTGATTTTGGCAGAGGAGTTCTCTAGACCAACTGGATACTCTGAACACCAGTCTTCTTTGTGCAATTTAAATTTTTAGCCATGTTGAGATGAAGCATGCTTGTGCTAATTGAATTATCTTCAGTGAGCAGTTATTTCCCAGGTGAATGTGTATGGGTTATAATTGTAAATTGCAGTGTAATTCTTTCTTATCAATCTGCAAGTTTTGGTAAATAACATGACTTTCAAAAAAAAAAAAAAAAGTCAAGGTCAGAGACTTGTAGGGTTTGGGGTTTGCTTCTTTTCCTCCTGGAGGCCTGCTCATCATGTGGCAGCTGCCTGTCTTGATGTCTACCTGGACCTGAAGGTGGGACATCCACCTGCACCTGCTGACAGAGCAATTCCCAAGCAGGACTGCTACACGTAGCCGCACTCTGTTGGTGAATTTGTTAACCATGATCATGCTTATGTTTATATGCTGCTTCTAAGCAATTTAGCCATTAAGAAAATTACTAGCAAGCTCACAGTAATTTATGCTGTTGCATAATATTTCTCATATACCCAATGTGATTCACCTTTTTAAAAAAATATAATATTATCTTTTTCAATGAAGGAAATTATTTTATATCCGCTGAAGTTGGCAGTGTAGCACTACTGGTCACAAGTTATAGTGTTTTGAAGAAACCCAGAAATTCTTGGCTTTATTTCAAAGAAATATTTCTTTGGCCATTTCTTGCCAAGAGTAAGATGACAATGGGTGTTTCTTCTTCCCAGTCACACCTCTGCTCTGAGGTTCACAAAGGCTTCACCCTGCCCAGGAAGATGATTCTCCAACAGTTCCTTTTTATTTAAGGAGCAAATTGTTTAGCAGAAAGCTTCTGCTGTCTGCCCTCGTGAGTGAGGGTGAAGTGCCATTTTTTTTCCCCCTGTTAAACTGATCTTATCTTGAATTTTGGAGATGAACTTGTGTTTCTGCTGATTTTCCACTAGAGACCTCCATCAGCCTAAATAACCAGTTGTTTTGTAATTATGATTACTGGGCGTTGCTTGAACAGCTGAGGAAGACATGGCCTTGCCAGTTGGCCTCAGGGAAAAGGCGGAGTCCCCGGTCAAAGGAAAATGTTTCTGTGAACAATTTTTTTTCTCAGAGAAATTGAGGTTTATCCAAGCAGGTGTGTTGTGAGAACCTGAAGAGGAAGGAATTTTTATGCCTTGAAGCAATTGCACAGAGATGGCAAGAATGATATAACCTAAAGTCTGTCTGCCATTTTCATAATGTGCCAATGGAGAACTTGAAAGAAGACTTCCTCCTTCTGTAAAAAACAGCTTGTGTACATCCAGCCATCTTACACTGATGAGCTTAAGTGCAAACATGTTCAATTCCTGTAAACTGAAGAATCTGGAAATAAGATTCCCAGTTTACAAGAATCACAGCAATAACAGGGGGAGGCTGTCTTCCAGCAGCTGAGGTCAGAACAGGAGAAGCCTGGACTTCTTGGATTGTTTTGCTGGACTTCTTGTTTGACTTCAGGGCCAAAGTCACTACTCCCTGTGATGAATAAAACCAGCCAAACCTGCAAGAGCAGTCATGGCTTGGTAAGAATTCTGGTTCAGGTTTTTGCAAGTGATTTGTCCCTTGAATTTAAGCTCTTGGTTTCTTGGGTACACACTTGAACAGTTAGAATAGCTTTGTGCCTTTATTTTGGCATGAATCTCATCCGCTCTATTATCAACACCAACACTTCCTGTGATTGAAATTACTTTTGCGACATTCTCAAAAACACTAGCATTACCTTTAAATGTGTGATAATGAAACAAAACAGCAGTTATCTTTAACAATCCTTAATTCTTTTGAGTGAAAGTAGCTAGGAAGCCAAAAGTACCTAAAATATAATAAAATTAAAAAATATATAAAGTTATTAATGCTTCACTTCTATAGTTGTTTGAGTCTCAGCTCCTATCCCTGCAGCTGTGGTTGCTGCTTGCTTTAAACCATTATATGTTTATTCCTCTAGGAGGATAAAATGTAGTTAAATCAGCAAACTATAGATAAACCAGTTGATTTTGTTCAGTATTTTTCTGGGCAATAAATATTCCTCTTGCTGCAGGTAGACCTAATTGCAAGATGAATATTTGGGCTATTTTACATGGATTTCTGTCTCATATAGCTTTTTCTGATAATGTTCAGAACTATTCTGGGGAAAAAAACCCAGAACTCTATTTCCCTGATTTTAACTGCTATGGTACAGTGTTAACTACTTGCTTTATGCTGAATAGAGGAGAAGGGTGAAGACAGTTTTTGTATTTATATTTTATGCATGTCTGTTGTTTAACCGTGCTTTCTGGTACTATCTCCATGCTGACAATCAAATATGTGTTTCAATGCAGAAAAGACATGATTCAGTGAGATGTTGGAACAGAGACTTCTTTAACTTCATAAGCTCATAATACTGTCTGCTATTTAGGCAGCTGCCTTTATCGTCTATCAATCAATAATTATTTTCTCAATGTTCTAAGGAACTTAGCAGGTGAAGATCATTCTTAGAAAGAAATGAATTGGAAAAAGGTTTTTTTGCCTATGGCAACAAGCAAAATTATGACAATGTGTTTGGATGCACAGCACTGATTTTAGGGGAAGGCTCTTTCAAGCAATTTTAAACATTTGGAGCATGATGACATATTTTAGCCAGATGTGCTAGGCTTGTACCTAGGTGAAAAAGCAACTTGTAAAAACCCTATAAAAACAAATTTCTAGTTTCATACAATTCTAGAATGCTATATGATTTATTCTGAGAAGTGTCCATGATCTAAATTGTGAGTGAAAGCAAATGTGAGAAACCATGCTGTTTTCGTTGAAGTCCAAATTTTTTTGCCATGTTTTGTTTAAAAGGAGGGCAGGCTCTTGATCTGTGCAGTTGTTTTTTTGAGGGAATGTGCATACATGTTTCCACACAATTTGTTAACTTTGCTTTCAAATAGGATTTCAGAAAAGTCTTGCTTAAAAGACATATAGTAGTCTGAGGAAATAATTTGGTGGGCTGCTTGTCAAGGATCTTTTGCCTTCTCTTGGCGGGAACTAAAACTTCTCTTGAGGCTGTTTTAAACAGTGGGTTTAAACACAGGGAATCCAGAAGGTCTGTGTCTTTCAGGTAATAAGCAGGTATGTCTAATGTTGAGAACTGAGACACATGGTCTAGCACTCCCCAGCTATCACTTTCCTTGAGTCCTTGAGTGCTACATCTCTAAAAGCTCTGATGCTCTGATTGTCTTTCAAGAGCATCTGCAAGGAACAGAAAAGGGATCAGTTTGCCTTAAAGTAATTTTTGTGGGTGCTAGAAGTATTCACTCTGTGCCAGGAGAACTTTATCAGCTCTGTGAGGCTGTTGATTACAAACAGTGCAACATTCCTCTGGCTCTGGGAGAGAGTCAGACATCAGCAGAAAAACAACAAAGGCATACAGTTGATGTAAACTTTAAATTGCAAATGAAATTATTCTGACAGTCTACATCTAATCCCTGGGAGAGATGAATATGAGCACCATGAATCATGGCAGAAGTCCTGTACAGAAAGAAAATCTCACAATGAAACAGGAGTGGTGCCAAGAGCATGGCTGTTTAAAAGCCCTTGAAAGTATCAGCTCTTGCTAAAATGCTAACACTTTAAGGATTTACCAAAGTATGCATGCATGACTATGGTGTGCATAGACCTGGCTGAGACATATCTCTTCTGAAACAAACACCACTAGCAAGAAGGCAAATGAGACTCTCACATACCTGAAGTTCTTTCTACCCCTTATTTTTGTGCTATTTTGTGTGGAAGTCTCAGAAATTTCATAACTACTGTGGTGCATTGCATAAGGCAGGTGCCAGTATCAAGGCCTGTTGGGTTTGGTTGGTCAAGCAGCACACATCATATTGCTTGCAATTTTGCTCTCTTACGCGCTTATAGTAGTGACAGAAAACATTTACTTCAAGTCATTTTGAAATCTGCAGCTGAGCTTGTGCTCAGTGATACAGCCTGTGATAAGAATAGGAAAAGGGATGTTTACTGTAGACTATCAACCCCATTCATCTTGGCCCTGAAGTTGCACAGGGTGCCAGCACTGCCACCAGTTCACACAGCAGGGCGGGAAGCCCTGCCCGCCCAGGCAGGTGGGCAGGCAGCCAGGAAGGTGGCCTTTGTCTTAGGGAGAGAGGTTGAGCTGGAAAAATTGCTTAAGCAGGCTGCACGTTAAATAGACGTTGTTTTTCTTAGAACTGGGGAATGCACTTAAGTAACCAAGTAATTTCAAAAGCATATGTAAAGCTCAATGGAGCAGTGGAAGTGCTAGCAGGGGGTGTATTGTATAAGATTTAATCCTGCAAAATGTGGCCAGATTTTCTGGCAGACCCAATCCTGATGGACATGCAGGTACAATAAAATCTTTTTTATTTTACTTTTATTTATTGTTTTTTATTAGTGCAGTGCAGTGGTTTTTGTTGGTAGACATGATGTCTGTCACAAGCAGCACTGTCATTTTAACATCTGAGATGTTAATGGGCAGCTATGTGTTATCAGTCCCCAAATGTGCTTTTTAAACTTTTTCCTTGTGTCTGGTGTTTACCGCCTCTGGGGCTCCGACCTGTTTCTGGAGCTCCTGGCTGAGTGAATGCACCTGCGAATTATGAGCTCTGGGAAGGCTTTGGGTACGACACTCTCTCTAGAATGATCCCCAGTCTGGCACCAAATTAGAGCACAGTGTTAGGGCTAAAGGTTAAAATAATTCCATAAAGAACTGGAGATTGCAGAACATTACTAAGCACCTTCCTTTCTCCTGGCTGAGAAAGCCAAAATTGCCAATCTAAGCTAAGCATTACGGTTCTCACAGGAGTTATGAAGAAGGTGAGGAGAGCAGTCCCACCGCCTACCCCTCAGGTGTTCAGCTGGGTGCTGGTGCCTAAAGGCTGCAGTGAACAAGCAGTAAGAGCAAGCCTCTGCTGGAGTGCCAGCTCAGGAAAAATGAATTAAGCGCCTCACCTGAAGGAGATGTATTCTGGGGACTGATTAATTGTGCTTCTGGGGAAATTACTTTTCTAACCTATGCAATTAGCATGTGGTATAACCACCTCTAGCTTCCCAGTCTTTTCAGACAAGGAAACAGAAATATTAATGATTTGACCTCTCCAAAGACCTCATGGGGGGTGGACATTTTTGTTGTACTTCAATTATGCATTCCTGCCTCTCTTCTGCTCAGTGACACTAAGAATCAAAAAACCCAACCATTTTCTTTAGTTTGCTTTTTAATGCCTGCTGGTATTCTGCTCTGTGAAAAAAATAATTTCAAAGACCTTGAATTTTAAAAATCAGGTCTCTCTAACCCTCCCTTTGGAAACTCCTTAAACTTTTCTCTTTCCCTATAGATATCTTTTTAGATTCACTTGAATAAAACTATTGTTTTTCAGTCATTGAAAGTCATTCAGTCATGTTTATGGTAATGTTGTAGCTTGATGGCACATAAAAGTCATGCAGTGTACTAATCTGTTTAACTACAGAAATATTTTCTGAAAATCACATTAGGTTATCCCAAACCATCACAATATCCCACTCCTAATAAACCTTACATTTGTTCCAAACATGACACCCAAATTTCTTTGCAATACAAAATTTTCCACACTGAGTCATGAATTCTATTCAGTAACAAATGTTTTCTAACACAAAAATTAGATCATCTCTTTGCACAGGTCTTAATAGAAGGCAATACAATATTTTAAATGAAAATGCAAATGATCAGGAGAAATATGGATTCTTTTATCACAGCATAAAGCTATGTTATAAAAAATGATTACATTCCATCAATCTTTCTATATTTTCAGCATGGTTTTAAAGAATAGGTTTTAGTAATATGGATTTTTTTAAGCATTAAAGAAAGATTGTTTATATTATATAGTAGTATGGACATGCATTACTTTCAAAAAGTGATATGGCTGCTGATTGAACCTGTCAAATTTATTCTTGTCCATGTGTTTGACTTTATATTTTGAGTCATTTTTAAAAATATGAATTTGAAAGAGTATGTTTCTATCCAGAAGCAAAATGTACCATTTACAGAAGAAATTGCATAGTTCTGGACGTGTTAAGTCCATCAAGTGTTTCAACAGCACAAGTAAGAAAAACTTTAAATGACAGAGCAGTCAAGTCTAAGTAGTTTTTTCTTCAAGAAATAAAGTCCATCTCTATTTTCAGCAGATCTCTGATGTGCTGTGAAATGACAGGTTTCAAGCACTTTCTGTCACAACCTACCATTGTGACAAAATTTGGTTTCTGATACTAGCTTTTTACTGTGCTGTGGTGTTTTTCTTTTCAGGCTAAAACTCTGAGAAATAATTTTGTAGAAGTTCTATTACCAACAAATACCACTTTCATGTGCAGGAGTTTCTGAAAGAACACTCTGCCTCTTTATTAATTTGCTGCTGGAAGATATCCCAAAATTGTCACAGTCCTTTGGACAAGTGGGAAATCAGGAAGGTCTTGAACATACTTTTGGTAATTTCTCCATTTGAATACTTACTTTCACCAGAATAAATGAAAAGGTAGAATGAAATGAGGAATGTTACTGTCTAACTCATGTATTTGTCATTTTTAATTGTACAAGTCAAAAGAACTAGTCTAGATCTACCCAGAAATACTGAATTATTTCCCAAATTCCTATGAAACAAATAGCCAAAAAATATGGTGGATTTTGTGTACTAAGTTTGAACTCAGTATTATGGGATTTTTTCCTCCACTTTTCTCTATAGCAACACCTGAAGATTTTCTGAAAACTCAGATATTAATTTTTGATTAATTAAATTTTTTCTCTATTCTCATGAGGAAATTTGTTGAAATTGTTCCAAAAGGCTTATCTGAAAATACCCATTTTGTGCACAACAACACATTAAGGGTCAGTCATATCATTACCAGTTGTGTTTTAACTGAGGCTTCTATCAGCATAATAACTACTGACAATTTGTCTGAGGATAACCTGATATGGATTTTGTGCATTTGTCTTACTCCAGTGCTGCCTCTGTACATCTGGAGTCTTTCAGAATTGTAACAGATCACTTCCCTGGGAGAAGCTCCCTGCTTGTTATCTAGAGTGAAGAGCATCTTTCCTTGTTTTGCAGCCAACTGTCTGCAGGAACTTGGTGTGATAAGGATTTTGGAAAACAAAGTACATTATAAGGTCAAGGATTTTTTGGTTTTAATCCTTTTATTTCATAAAAGCTACCGTGGAGCACAGAAGAACAGTTTCAGAAACCTTGAAGCATCTATAAGGGATACAAATCAGTTTTGATTTATCTCTCTGTCTCCATCATGGCTGACATTTGAGCTATCTATGGCTCAAGAGCCGTAGATATTTTGGTATTGTTTTTGATAAATGTTTAAGAGTAAAAATCCAAGACTCACTGAATTGAATGGGAGTGTCTTGGTTTGGAAGACAGGCGTCTGCTAAGGAAGGTGGAAACCTACCTTAGAGGATATGACCCACCCACCCCCCCCTCCAAATTGGTATAAGGTCGAAATCAAAGGCTCTCCGGCAGAGATATGGGAAAAGGAATAACAGTTCTTTACTCGTATCTATAAGGAGGAAAACAAGCAACAATAACAGTAGCAATAACAAATAAACAAAACAGAAACCCAGTGGCAGCTTTCTCTGGGCTGCCAGACACCGCCCTCCCCGTTGGTGCAGTTACGGTCACGGCCGGCAGGGGGCGCTGTGGCGCGAGCTCAGCTCCTCGGTGATGGCGGACGGAGCTGAGGGCGAGGCGGCTGCACGGCGAGCGGAGCTGCAGCAGGGAATCTCAGGGCAGCAAACTGGGCGGCAGAGCTTGTCCACTCGAGCCGGCGAACAAAAGGGTAGCAGAGACTCCAGCAAGGAAGAAAAACCCGGCAGTGCTGAGCTCCCGCGGCAGCAGTGAAGGGAAAGAAACAGCAGCTGTCGCCTCCAACAAGTCCCGGGGACAAGTGTGTCTCTGCCCACGGCCAGCCACCTTTTTCTTCTCTTGCCACACCTGGCTATGTTTTTAGTCTCTTAAGTGCATCTTTGTCCCTTAGGTACCCAGTCGTTATCTCTTAAGTACCCAGTCCTTAAGGCTAGTTAAGGTATCTCTAGCCACAGGATGGAAAAATTCCCAACCTCCAACAGGAAGTTTGCTCATTCACTTCACTTAGGCATTTCCAGTGGTTTATAAATTACCAGAGAGGAATTCATATAGAAAACCCTTGCCAGACTAAGAGCACCATGTGTGTTCAGCCGTGAAAGTGTCTCTTCCAGCTCCTGCACCTGCAGGAAGTAGGTGCCTTGAGTTTGCATAAATGCTGGCTTTGGGACTGGGGACTCCTCCCATCCTCTTGACCACTGTGCAAAGCAGAGCTTTCTGCCCCAAGACCAGCCTGATGGCACTCACATATCTGAGTCTGCAGGTGTCTCAGCACAGTGCTCACTTCTGTGCATCCACCACAGCCAGAAAACAGTGGTGGCTCAGAATTGCATGACCTAAGTGACTGTATCCAGAGGCTCTGGAATATCCTTTTACTTGTATAGCATGTGTAAAAGAAGAAGATGAAGGAATTTTGGTATATTCAGATGATGTACATATGTTCCTACAGGCATGTGTACAGCAGAATAGGTAGTGCAGGAGAAAGAGCAGAGTCTACAGAATGCATCATTCTGCAGGTGTGGTGTACCAATAATTGTTCTGTAGCATTGACATGAGAAGACAGCCCTTCCAGAACCAGCTGGGATGCCTGACTGGTGTTTGAGAGCCTCAGAACGTAAAGAAGGGAAGTCACAGAACTCATAGAAATAAGTTGCTAGTTTCGTTGCCAAATTTCTTAACATTTGTCTCTAATGTGTTTTTGAACCTGAAGACCAGCTGTCAAGGTGAGGAAGAGCCACATAACAAAAACTATCACAGTTAGTAATTTGGGTATCGTGGTGTGCTGTACATAAGAGTTAGATTTCGGGCGTTGCTATTCTCAGAGTATCTAGGATACCAAAGATATTGATGGTGCACATGAGCTTGAAGGCCTCTTGGAAGACCCTGCCAAAAGGTTTTCGCGAGTGATCAAAGTCACAAAGGCAGATTGATGAATGTGGGGCAACACCCTGCAAGGTCCTGTTGGAATAATCCACTGTTCTGCCTGGACAAGGCAGAATTCTATTCTCACCTGATAATTTAGCTGCCAAATTTTATACATGCCTTTTATCATTTAGGGACTGCCCTCCATTTCTGCTGCTTCTGAAGCTAAAGCCAGCCAGGCAGATTCACTCAGAGCAATAGCAGTGGGTTGATGGTGTGGTGTGTCCTGCAGACTAAAGGCTGAGGAGATGCAGCAACAGTCCTGTGCAGTGGGATCTGGGCCACATCTGACTTTCACAAATTGAGATTACCCCTAAACCTATCTGGCAGATATTTTAGGGAAGGCAGGGAAGTTACTGCTCTGTGTGTGTTCCCATTTATTATTCCTGTGGTAGCTCCTGTGATGATTGCCTGCCAGTGATCTTGGTGAGCTGTGGATTGGGAGAAATGTTACAGCGTGGTGCCTCATCTTGCTACACATCTTGGAATTGCTTGTTGCTAATGCTGCCCGACATATTTTGTTCCTCATGAGTTGTACAGATTGTGCTGCATAAAATTGATATTTCTTCTGAATTAAGCATTGATTTACACATAGCTTTCTCTGCTTCCTAGCTTGAGATGGTAGATGTTGATGATCTCTGTTATAAACATTTCAATAAAATCTTCCTATGTGTTGGCATTTCCCCTTCATTACAGCTGGGTTGGCAGTCATAAGATTTTTATCCAGCACAGAACATTATAAAATTGCAAATCTCTACAATGTAAAACTTAACATGCTCATGGTCAGAGCTGCCAAGAGCTAGCAATAAGTGGGAGTTTTGGTCACTTTTATAATTCAGAACAGTGTGGGGAAAAATATCAGCATGCACATGAGAACTACCTGCATTTGTAAAAGAGTGTTTGGATGTTGGTTGCAATTTGAAAGACAGGAGGAGGTATAAGGTAATACCAGTGACAGAGACCTGAAGCTTGTGTTCTCCTGCGTGACCTTTTTCCTGCTACTGCCTGTGCAGGCAGCAGCATATGAGGGAGGAAGAATTTGCCTGGACCCTTCGAGCTCCAGAGATGTTTGCAGTCCGTCACTTCCATGCCTCTCTCTGTCTACAGGTTTTTCTCACTTCCAGTGCAAATGGAAAAGAATGAAAGTGGAGATCCTGTACCTTTGACTAAATATTTAGAGAGAGAATTATGAGCTAAAAGCACATACAGTGTCACCCTGAACACTGCAGTTCTGTGACTGTAATAGAAGTCTGGAGCCGACCATGTGGAAAATGTGGAATAAATATAGAACAGCTGCAAGGCAGGAAGGTGTACTGTCTTGAGAGGAAATACAGGACAGAAAGAAATGCATGTTTCATCTAAGCAGGAGTTACTGATGAGATCAGATGAATGTTGCATGCTTTTGATTATCATAAGGCTGTCATTTGGCTAATTCATGAATAGTTCTGAAAGGGACTCATAAGTTGAACTCATGAGTTGAAATATTTTAACATTTGAAAATTTCTATATATTTCTTTCCTTTTACTTTAACAAAAGTTTTTGGTAATTTTTATCTACCTGGGGAATATCCTTTCCACAATGTCACATCATTTACAATAAAAATTAGATTCTGTATTTTTTTTCTGTCATTTTCACAAAAAAATAATAGTCTTGCTTTTGCTAGCAATATATTCAAAGCAAGAGACAAGTTTCTTTTCCTGAAAGGGAAATCTGATTATTGGAAAAGAATATACACAAGTTTTATTTTGCTCCAAATAGTTTTTTTCTCCCCGTCTGCTTAATTATTTTTATAAAAAAAAATTATAGACCTCATCACATCACACTGGCCTTTTCCAGCGTGCTTTCTGCTCCAGTGCCTGAATGAGCATACCTCATTGCTAAGAAAGTGCTTAAAGCCTCCTTCCTCTGCATTTCTTATTGAATGAGGAAAGCACTGCTCTGACAGAAAGCTACAGAGAGGTATTTTGGCACTCGGAAGAGAATATGAACTATTCTCCTCAGTCTCCTACACCCCTGCAATCCCCCTGCCTATTCTTTATCAGAAGGACCCTGTTGAATACAAATCCACATGGGAGTCCACACATACCTGTCCTTCCAACGTTTATAAAGGCATTAAATGGAAATTCATATAAAAAGTGAAACTCTTGCTTTCATCAAATCATGGGTGCCCAAAGGTAATTTTCTCTACCCCTAGACACCTTATAACACCCAAAAGTCTGGTGCAGTACTAGAAAAATGACGTATGCTATTGATTTCAGTAAGTGTGGATGGGTACTTTAATATAGAATTCCTTGGGTCAATATTTAACCAACAATAGCTTTGAGAATCTGATTTCAGTGGGGCTATATTTAGATGTTGCTTTATAGTCACAAAGGAGATTAGAAATACCTATTCATATGTTGATGTGGGGAAGTATAAGTAGTATAAAGAGTGTTTAAGCTGGTATGAAGACAGAAAATAGAATAAGAACAAAACCTCTATTGCAGGCAGCAGAATGAGGAGGCCTGAAGGAAAATCCAAGAGGATGTCATAATCTTCTTTAAAGGACTACTGAAAAACAGGCTTTTAGGAGAAATAGTACATGAAATGCCTGGCCATGCTGCAGTGAAGGTAATCCTCTTTTTTCCCTTGGTTTAACAGCAATAGAGAAGAGGACAGCAAAATTTGACCAGCGTTCTTAAAGAGGCATTTCTCCCCTCTGGTCTTGAGTGGTAGAAAAAAAAGATAATACCAACAGATGGGACAGTGGGAGACCCTCCCTGTACCAGCAGCACCCAGCACCCTCACCTATTTTGGTGCTTCCCAGCAGTGCCTGGTTTATGCAGATGTGTCCAGATCTGTGGGTGAGGTGCTGTTCAGCCTTGCTCCAGAAAAGGGGGCCTGGGATCGGGCTGCTGCCTGAGGAATTGCTGAAACTCTCTTGCAAATTCTCCTCCAGCTATTTGTCTGTCAGAGAACTAGATGTTTTTGGTGGAAGAAATGTCAATGGGACATTTTAGGAAGAAAAAGGGCTTTCAGATTCAGAGAAGTGCCTCTGCCTGAAGGGTAACTCACAGCAGCTCTTACAGCAAGGAGTCTGCACATGTGACATGTTTCTTGGGCTACAGCTTGTAACATAATACAATGTTATATAAAACTAAAATGAGAACCAGTCTATATCATTATTTTTTATCATCTGGAACAGGTCTTCAAAATAGTGTAAATTTTAACAGTTTTCTTGTTACTTCATAGTGCAGTCTCCCTAGAGTTGTGGTCCTGTGGTAAATGGTCAGAGTGATTTTTACTGTGCACTAGGAATCCAGCACTTTCAAAAAGTTATCTAGGAAAGTATGGAATTCTGAAACCCTCTCAATTATAACTTACTAAGTACAATTGCTTAATTAGTGGAGAAACTGTCTGAGCTGATGTGAGTCAAATGTTTCTGAATGCTGGGTCTTTGCTGGTGGTGTAGGACTGACTATTTGGAAGGAAATTTTTAAATAGTTGTGTATTTCTACCTTCACCACTTTGGTACAGGAAAAGTTTATCATACTCAGAATGATGGTTTGTTGTGGAGCCCCTTGATGAACTCAACAAGCTCCATTAGGAGTATATTTGAAGGAAACAAACTTTCAAAACCACATTCAGCCTTTATTTTTACTTTCTCAGGTCCTCTGAAGTTTTTACTCAGTGTATGAATATGAAACATAAATTAGAGTTCAGTTTGATGACATAATGAGCAAACTTCAAAACTTGAGAAGTTCAGTTCAGGCAAGTGTTGAAAATCCAAAGGTTTGCTTAGATCTTCTCTGAGCTGGCCTGGAGTTGAATGGGAAATATCCAACAGCCTACTTTATTTTCCTCCTGAGATTTTATATATGCTCTCTTCTCAGATGCTCAGGGAACAGCAAGTGCTAAAATACTCAGGAAAAAAAAAAAAATAAACTTCAAAGTACAGAATCTGACTCTTTTAAATCTCAGAAAAGGTTATTGGCTTTCAAGTGGTCATTTGAATCTCTGTATCTGACCCTAATAAATATGCTGCACAGCTGCCTTTGTGTTATTTCTGGAAGACCTTCTCTTTTCAAGATGAAGACATCTAAGAGGAGAAATTATAAGTTTTAAGGATGCTAAATAGGGTTTACTTTGCTAATAATTTCCAGTATTCTTTGCCTTTCGGTGGTGTTACTATAGCAGAGAATAATGGCTCTGGACAGCTAGCTCAGTGCCGTGCTGAGGGCATCCACTGCCTAGGATCTCCAGCCCAGCCCTGAGTTATAATGCAGGTGTGAGTGCTCACAGCCTTGATCCCAGCTGCTCTCAAACTAATGATAGAATCCCCTTAGATGGTAGCTGATTTGCCTCATTGCCTTATTTATTACCTTGCCCTTGTCCACACTTCCTGGTTTACCTTCTTCCCTTGAGAAACAACCAGGGAAGTCTGTGGAGCTTTGTGGGAACATTGAACTCTGCTGCTAACCTTGCTGCTGTATTTTCTTGTGTGGGGTAAACTAAATTTAAGGACCATCAAAGACAACAAATATTACCAAGGTTTCTTTCAGATTTTCAAGTGAAACATCTGGCTTTATCTTTTAGCTAATCAGTCTCAGTGGAGTCCCTGATTGCCTTGACAATTTTGATTTTAAATCTATATCCTTCCTTCCTTCCTTCCTTCCTTCCTTCCTTCCTTCCTTCCTTCCTTCCTTCCTTCCTNAAAATTTGATCCCGCCACGCCCCAGCCCCCTCCTCCGAGACTGTGAATGCTCACTGCTGCAGCAAAGCACGTAAGGATGTGGAGGTCCTGATAGCTCCATCCAAGACATCTAGAAAGGGCTGGAAAGAGCAGGGGACCCTCCCATGCTCTGTGGAAAGGGCTGGACTGCGCCCAGCCGGAGGTGTTTTAATGACTGTTTTGGATCCCCGGGAGCCAACCTCCTCCCACTCGGCCCGGGATAATTCACCTCCTCCGCCGGGCTGCAGGAGTTGTTGACTGGTGGATTGTGGCTGGTAGAACAGGTTCTTTACAGGGAGTTGTCTCCGAAACCCTGGGAGACGTGGATGGCTCGAGCCGCGGGTCCCTGCTTGGAGTCTGGCAGCGAGGAGGGCTCTGGTTTTGCGTGGCACTGCTGGGCAGGGCGGCTCTCGCCCCGCGCCGCTGGCACACAAATCACAGCCCTGCCTGTGTCAGGTAGATAAGGAACCATGTGATGCAGCTGGCGGAGAGCGGGTGGCACGCAGGGTAAAGGTGCACAGGGAAATAACCTTGCAGGGAGTCCCTCCCTCGCTCCCTCCCTCGCTCCCTCGCTCCCTCGCTCCCTCGCTCCCTTTCCTCCTTCTAAAAATTTTTTTGGGAGTAGACAGTGGCTGAGTCCTATAACAGAGGCTAAGTTGGAAAAAAGTAGAAACAGTACCTTTATTTTCTTACAAAATGTAAACCTAGCTGAGATAGTGATTATTTTGGTAGAAGGTGATTCCCTGTAAAGATAAAATAATCTGTTTCCCAGATGTAGTGATGTAGTGTACAGTACAAATATTATTACCTCTTGGGAGTCATCAATCAGTATAATACTTTTAATAAGTTTTTTTCTTGTAGTTGGTCTGTTTTAAGTCTCATAACTTCATTTTCTTGCATGGATGCAAGAAACCCCTCTGTTAGGAGACTCATTAGTAAGGCTCAGTTCTTCTGTCAATGCCATTTCCTCATATGCATTTACATTTGTGCTTGAGGAATTAAAATATTCATAAAGAGCATAATTATAAACATATAAAGCATATGAATGTTATTATACTGACTTTGTAATTAAATTACACCTTATTTTGTAGAGAGTTCATCACTGAGAGATGATGAAGTCTATATATAAAGAAGACCCTGATTTTTAAAAACCTCATTTTCAGTTTTAATGATACCGAGAACTTGAACAAATACGGCAAACTCAAATACACAAGTTAGAGAAATGGAGAATCATAGCTTATGAAGACCCAAGGTGCACTGGCTTTGCCAAGGTCATAAGAAGAAAACGTCAATTTAATTATGATTTTAGCAATATGTTATGGCTGCTTTGTGGGTTGCTGTGCTAAAAGCAAACTGGATTTATTTTTTGCCATTTTCAGCAGCTCATTCCTGCTGTAATGCTCCATCTTTTTTTCATTCAGTATTTTATAGATGATTAGAACACTAGAGCAGAAAGAGCCCAAAATTCCATTCTCTGCCTCTCACTGGATGCATTATATCCCTGAGGGATATTTTTCTGACTTGATCTTAAACACTTTGCTTGACTTTCCTAATCACTGTAGGCCTTTTGTGTTGCATCCATGTTCAGGTGCTTGACACTCCTGCTGCCAAGTGTCTTTTTTGAAAGTCACTATTAGCTTTAGCCTCAGTCCTTTCCATCCACTAACAAGCAGGTTGTAGATGGGAATAACAACAGTGCCTGTGGTATTGGACAGATGCAGGGAAAAGGTACAAGAGAAAAAGAAAAAAATATTCTGTATTTCTTACAGAATAATTTCTGGATCACAAAGGCGTATTATTTTATATTTCTGTGATTTTATCTATCTAATTATTATGTCCTTGAAAGAAAGCATAATCAAATACTTTGTTCCTGGCATATTCAGCAAAATTTTACTCACTGTCTTGAATTTTTTTTATCTGCAGAAGCTCTTTGTGTGAGTGTTTTTGCCTAATTTCATTATTCGATTTTCCCTCCTACTTTTTGTACAATTGATGTTTTGTTAGAATTGTTTCAGAACTATCATCTTGAGTGCTAGTGATGGATCTTTTCTTCCTTTTAAGTAACTTTCTGTGTCTGCGTACCAAGTGTTCCAGTGACAACAGTTTTCCTGTTGTCTTTCTATGATGTACAATGGACCATAAACATTGTCACTGAGAATTTCTTTTTGCTTCCGTGAAGGGATGGCACATTCTCCACTAAATTCTGTATTCAGGGAAGTTTAAAGCAGATGAATTCTGCCATATGCAATGTAAATATAACAAATAATTATTAAGATCTTTACTAAGATTGTGGAATCTTGGTTTTATAAGGAAGGTCAACATACACAAAAATGCAATCGATTAGCCCAAAGAAGAAACAGAGCATCTGCTTTGATGGCAAACATGTATACCTGTTTTCCAATTCAAACTTCAAGAAGATCAGGCTCCTAACCTCCTCAGGTTCTTATGTTCTCTTGTAACACCCTTGGTTGCATTGAATTTTAATAGAGACAGGATGCATGTGACAAGTTTGTAGAGGTAGGGGACTTGAACAATAGTATGACCTAGTTGAAGCATCAGACTCTTATATATTCCTGTAGTCTTCCTTTTCTTCAAAGTTATTATTTTCAACTTTATTCAACAGTGTTGTTTTCAAGAATTCTTATTGATGAAAACCGCCTGCCCAGCGAAGAAAGAAGAGTGTCTGTGATCTTAAAAAGTCAAGTTAGATCCAAGTAACTTGAGATTTGAGGTTGTGAGAGCTAAGATCTGTAGAACCATGGAACATGACGCAGATGACTCAAAGCTTTTTAGCAGATGGGATCCTTAGCACAAAATTTTGAGGAAGACATTAGTGTGAACGTATGCCTACAAAGGAGGTTTAAAGTCAAAAATGTGATACAAAGCATAGTCATAATTGATTACCATTATAGTTATTTATTATCCATATTAATTAGTCATCACCAAGAAAATGTTAATAACATGAGAATATGCAGTTGTGATATTTTGTAATGTTTTAAAAAATGGAGAAAAGAATTACTCTATAAAATATCTTTACATGACTATCTCTGTGAGCTGAGTGATAATCACAGACATCCCTGCTGTGAGTATCTGCTTGAGGACACAAACACACATGTAGATTGTAACATTTCTAATAATCAGTTTCAAACAGGATCTGTGGGAACATGTTTCATTTTGAAGTTTTCACTGATCATCCACAAGCTTGCAACGGTGGGTGTGCAGTGACATGGCTTAGAGGGAGTGAGGTAAAGAGGTAAAGACAGGAAAAACTTACAAAGCCCTTTACCAGGCCATGGCGATTTCTGCCTCAAGGTGTAGCCTTACCTTATTGGTATTATTTTGATAATAATTTACCTGTACTACTGCTGTTTTGTTCTCTTAAACCTCTGTTGTGCTGACAATTCATATCACTTAGGACAGAAACATAAAGAAAACCCTTGAATAACTTGTAAAATTCTGGTGGAGACAGATTTTCACCATACCCTAAAGCAAGAGCTTCTCACTTAACCTCCATGATTAAATCCATGGTTGAATCCAAATTCTGGTACTGTCTCCTTAAGTACCAATGCTGATCTCTTTCCTAGAGGTCTGAAATCAGATATACTCTGATGAAATCAATAGATACTTTTTAGCTGAAAATTGGTATAAATACTGGTGTTTAATATCTGATATGTTTCATATTCCACTCATTTCACATCTTCCCTTTGAGGAAAAATGAATCCCTCTCCATTTCTTCTTGTTAATGAATTTATTTTAATATTAAGAATGAGAAAGGTAATGAAGCTCTTCTATTTCCTGCAGAATAATTAAAGATTCATTGGGGAGAGGGAAGTATTGTGGAGCCCATTGACTAAGAGATTCACAAAGAAAATTAAAAAACAGGGTTGAAACCTCAAGTCCAATTAATATTTATAAATTTTGTGGCAAAAAAGAACAATTCCCACTGGGGAAAGCCCCAATTTAGACTATTCATTAGTTTTGCAGAACTGTTAAGCCCCTGCAGGTATCTAAGGCCTTTGGGCCTGAAGTCTCCTCCTCTCAGATGAGCAAATTCACTTCAAATTAAACAGTTTAGGTAAGTGGACTGCAGGAGATATGTCCTTCTGAGCTGCTTTACTAAGCCAAGCCCCAAATGGATCCTGTCGAGGGGGCTGTGTGTTTGTACTCTCTGTGGCGGTGCTTTGAGCCCCGTCCCCTGGGATGTATGCAGGCCTCTGCCCCTCACACCCTCTGGATTTGGTGGGTGCTCAGCAGTGCTGATCGGCACCTGGGGGAAGCTCCTGGACCTCCCCTGGGTTGCTGTGATGCCAGGATGAACAATGGTGGAGCCTGGAGCAGCTGTGGTGAACTGGATCCCAGGGAGAGGCCTCCTCTCCTCAGCTTCAGCACTTCTCTCTGTTCATACCCTGGTCCCTGCAGATATCCTTCAGCTACACATCACATACAGCTCGACAGAGAAAGCAATTCCTGTTCTGCTATATTCTTCCTCTCACTCTGAAACTTGCAGAAACACATAGGGAAGCAAAAGTGTTGTTTGAATATCATTTAAATAAACTCCTTCATTTTCTGTCCTTTTGCTTACACTCATCTATACTGAACCACAATGACGATCTTTGAATTGAATTATACATCTCTTTAATGTCCCTTCATTCGTCTGGGTACCAGGATACCAAAAACCCCCTCAGAGATGAGTTATGATCGTCAAAGTCTAACTGGTTTTAAATCCAGATTTATAAACGCTACATAAATCTGAAAGGCTGCATTGCAGATTATTTTATTAATTTCACAGTAAATTTGCCTAACTTGTGAGTAAAAATAACTTTATTCCCTATATGTTAGTGCTGAAAATCAAGGATCTGAAATCCAAATGGATATCTTTTCCACCTTAGTAATAAAAGTCAGTACTTTGTGGTGGATACTTACATAGACAATTATCTCTCATTCATATAACGTAATACATAAACAGAGGATAATAGTCCACCCTTCTGGAATGATTAGAGCTTCTCTTGAGAATGTATTTCTTATATTTATAAGGCAGAGAGATGAAATGCAGGTAGGAACTGTGTTGGCAAAGCTGCTATTTTTACATAACCACTTCCACTGAATAAAATTTTCAGATTGCTGATAGTGCATAGATGTATGTACAGGTCAGAAAGACAAACACATTCACAGCAGGCATTTAAGTCTTACAAATTTTTCCCTGTCTAAGATATTAAGGACTTAGGAGACCCAGGAACATAGCTTGAAATATGTTTTCATCTCATTCTCTCACATCTACGAAGAGTTTTAGAACTCTAGGTCAACTCAAAAGTTCCTGTTGTCAACACAATGAATAGACATATGTGTAACTAACCTGTGCTGCATCACCTGGGATGGCTATATTGGATGTTGCTACCCCAGATCAAAATCTAGAGCTTGGCATTTAAAAAAATAAAAATTCTTGTTCATACAAGCTCATAAAAGTTCTTTGTAGTATGACTCACAATCTGCATCTTGATAATGACAAAATATCTCGTAATTTATCCACCCTGAAACATTTGCCATTTTTATTGCATGTTTTCTCATGAAGTAAAGAACTTCTGTGATTAATATATTAGCCTTACTCCCTATTATTTGATATTTGATTACTAATCTAATTTGTAGGTTAAAAGTAATCTTGGATTTTTGCTGCCTCAAATGAATATTTATTATGTAGGCCATGTCACTCTGGTGTACAGTGGGTACTGGTAACAAGTCAACACTCACCAGATGTTGCCATGCAACAGGATCTGAGATAATGGAGATATTTCCTGTTCACCAGAGGATGCCATTGTGTGGGAACTACCCATGAGGGCTGGCTTTCGATGCCAGTCATTCCAACCATTTTTCATTCTGGTATTTGAGATGCCACTCGTAGGCTGGGCCCTTCTCGGTTCTATTTCTGGCTTTTCCATTGACTCAAGGACAAGGAAGTTGGTGAGTTTTTTCTGCCCTTTGTTATCTTAGAATCATAGAATAGCTTGGGTTGATTATCACTAACATTTTAGCAGATGTGGTATTTTTAAAAAGTCAGCAGTGTTTTACTAAATATAAAATTTGTCTGGAAATACTAATCTTGTGTGTAAAAAGAATTCAGAGCTGTGAACTTTTTTTTTTGTTGTTTGGCACATCTTTTCCTAGAAAAAAAGCCACTTTTGTCTAAACTTGTTTTAAAATAAAAAAAACATTTGTCTTCCAAAACAAAACTATTAATCAGGGAAATGGTCTTCCAGGTAGACTATTCTTTTGGGCTTCAATGCCCAGTTACTCATATGCACTGTAAATGCTGCAGAAGAAGAAACAGCGAAGCATAAGCTTCCATGAAGGTTTAATGCCATTCATTGCAAGATCACTGGTCAGGAGTTTGTGTCCCTTTGTGTCTGTATGAGTGTACTAGTATTTGAAAGCCCTCAGTTTGATCAAAACAGAAAAGGGGAAATACTAAAAATGTGAAGGTTTAGAGGGTAAAAGAACTATTTTCTCTCATCTATCTTAAATATTTATTTTGAGAGGTAATTTGTGAACGATTTTCTGATGAATTGTGTTCAAAGTGCTGGGGCCTGATTACCACATTAACTATTACAATATTACGACTACAATAAACTACAGGTTTTGGTGCTAAAATAATTATGAATCAGATTTATTATAACAGCATCTTCTGTCATCTTCATCCTAAGGCAGGAACTGTTACCCCAAGCACATAATTGAGAAATCAGGCCATCGATTTAAAAGTTGGTGCCTAGTGGGAATCCAATTGCCAAACAGAATTATATTCTTGGTTGTCAAAAATATAGTTGATTTCTTGTGTCAGTTGTGTAATCTATAATACTTTTCTGAATTTCTTGGCCAGTGAAGTAATCTGTTGGAAATAAATCTATCTGAAGTACTCATATCCACAAGCTAACCTGCAAAAGGACTGAGAAAAGTAATTTCAAAGCCATTAAGCACTTGTGTGATCCTAAGACATTGTCTTTTTATAGAGAGCAATTTGGTGCTTCTGGAGCTGCCAGAAATTTTGCTGAAGCAAGAATAGTATCTGATGATGGAGATAAATCTATGTATTATTCTCAAAGATTAAGTGACAGTTCCCCTGGGATTGGCACAGGTGAACTGGATGGGCTGCCAGGGTCTGAGGCTAGTGTGGGAGAGCCACCGTCCTGCCAGACCACAGAAACTGTCTGGCTGGGCATTGATGCTCCTCCCCATGCCACTGTCACTGAAGGGTGGGGTGCTGGCACAGGGACATTTTCCATCTGGGCATGAACAGTTACAACTTATGCTGAAAATAGAACAGAGCAGAATTTTTTATCAGTGTTTAAGAGGGGACAAAATGCTTTCCCTGTAAAACTGAAGATTTCTCCAGGCAAATACTATTCAAGGCAACTATTCAATTTTCAATATTCTTGAGAAGGAATATCTGCTATCCACTTTAGAAACCCTTTTGCATTGGTTTTTATCATCATACATGGTTTAATGGTCTCTCCCTTTTTTCCTTCCATAATGCAAGCCTGTCTAGGCTGTGTAGTTACACAGTGAATGAAGAAAACAAAAGGAAAATTGGAGCTACCAGTACAAACAAATGATGTTGGCTTAACTTGAACCTTTCAGTAAACTGAAAACCAAGAATGACAAATTACATAATTGGATTAAATGGTTGTGTATATAACCATTATATAATATTGGTAATATTATATAATATTGGTAATACCTTAAAGTATGGTTAATATTCCCATACTTTGAAAACCAAGTTTTGCAGAATTTCTCTTTTGTCACTTTTTTTTTTTTGTTGTTGTTAATGGTTCAAAGCCAAATATTAAAGTGCTTATATGGATTCGTTGTCTTAGGAAAGAATTATTTGAGAGTTTAGAAGTTCCACCATAATTAATAAACCTGCTTTGTACTACACTGGTGTAAGACCTATTCCTTTGAGTATTTTACAGCCAAACTTACAAGTGTCTTCAATTACAGTTAATAGCCCCAGGCTCTCTGGCTCCTCCTGGCAGCTCTGGAACTGGAGTGCAGAGATGAGGTAGTGGATTAAATCAGTCTAATTTGGGGAAAATGTCTTTCTGAACAACACTGGGAACAGAACTGTTTCTGTGGCATTTTGGCACAGTCCACCTTTCAGCAGGAATGCTGGGTGTTGGTGCTGACGGTGGCCTAGGATGTCATGCCTGGGTGGAGAGACAGTTCCTTTCTCAGTGTCCATCCTGTGCCCAGTGTGGGGCAGTGTGCCCACCCTTGTGCAGCTTTGCGGACAGTGCTGCACACCTGCCCGCTGCCCAGCAGCAGTGTGGCCACTCTTGGCAGTGCTTATTGTTCCCAGCCTCGTGTTCATGGTCAGGTCTTTGCTCCTTGGTGCTCAATGTCCTCTGTGTTTGCTGTTGCTCTGCACGAGGCAGAGCTGCTGGCAGCCAACGGTGAGAGCGCTGCACCACGGCTATTTAAACACTTATTTACACGCCATGAGCACAACGGCCTATTAAACCCTGTGGAGGAGGAGCAGAACTTTTCTGTGCCATTTTAGATAATTGCAGCAATTCAGCAGTTCAAAATGGCTCAACAAATATTCCTGCTGTTCTGTGGAAACCTTAAAAGTACATTTTCACATCCACACGTCTGAGTGGGAAGAGAACGATTTACTTCTGATTCAGTATAATTTACTCGTCACTATGCCTATCTCGGTCTTGCAAATAAAACTGGGGTTCAGAATGGAATGCAAGTAACGGGTTGTTGCAAATGAAGCCTTTCATTCATCAACAAAAAGTGGAATACGAGATTATTTTGCTAGAATCTTGAAGCACATAAAACTGGATAGTGAGAGAATAAATAGTTCTCTATGTGTGCCTTTATCAATGGTGGGTTTTCACATACCATTACATTTTTTCCCCATTTACAAATAAAACCCATCAAAGAAGAACACAAGATTAAATGAAAGTGAATTAATTTCCATCTGAAAAATGTTTTATCAGTTACAGACTATTCAGACAGTTATGAGAACAATACCGTGCAGTAATGAAAGGAAAATCAGCTTGCCTTTCTATCAAGAAAACAAATGTTGCAGGAAACAGTGGGCTTGTGTTTCAGCAAACACTCAGACATTCACACTAGCAGTCAAAGGTAAGCAGAGAAAATGGCAGCTAGCAGCAGGTGCAGGAGGGAGGCAACTGGCTAGGAGGAGTTCTGTCTCTGCTCTCTGGGTGTAAGAGATTTGTGTTGGGTTAGTCCACTGCAGGGTTGTCTCAGCATACACTGGTTCAGAGTAACATTTCCCAGAAGGCGTTTGGTGTTTGCAATGTAGCAAAGATATTTTCCACATTGTGTGACACTGGTCTGAGTCAGCCTTCTCTTGTCCATGTTGATACACAGATAGGAATTCTGCGCATTACTTCCTGCCTGCTCTGAGTCTGACCATGAATCTCACAGAGGTTCTTTTTCTGTCTTTATTACTATTTGATGGGCTTTTTTGCCATTTCATGGCACCTGAAGTAAAGAGAGACCTGTGTCAAGCCCACCAAAACTGGACTCTGTAGTGCATTGCATGTAGGAGCAGTACTGAAAGTGGTGTGCAGAAAGTCACTCCTAGAACTTACTTGCTCATAGCATCCTTCTGAAGAAACTATTCCAAGCAGTATGTTTTGGATTCATAGTGGAACACACTGGTGGGAAAGACGGGGACCAGAAACTGAGAAAGAAAGAAGCTAATTTTTCTGTCTTACTGGAAGTTCCAGCTATCAGTTCACATATAAAAATCTTGTATTTTGGGTTCCAGCATTGGCCTTTCCTTTTTTTCACCATGTATGGCATTTGAGCAAAGTCTTCTATTTCCTGTGGTGACTCTCTCTCAAAACCACCAGATCTCAGTTCTAAATTAAAAGGCTGCAGTCAGCTCTGTGAGCAGCTCCCACCTCTCTGCTGGTCAGACTTCAAGACCTGATGCTACAATCCACCGAGAAAAGTGCTATCTGTATGGGATAAAAACATCTACATTGGTAACTGGAACAGTGGTGTATGCTAAGGAAATAACACTATCATCAGGAGTTGCCTGTAGAATAGCTTGTGAGCAATCACTTTAAGCTCACTCTATTTTGGAGACCACAAGAAAATACCCAATAAATGAAGTAGGCTTTTGTAATGCAGCAAATCAACAGACCCGCCTAAGCAGCAGCAGGTAGTGGGTACGACAGGATCTCAACTGAGATTTACAGCAGATTCTTTCACGAAACTGCTAAAGACTTTACTGCTTAAACCAAATGAGAAGCTCTTGGCTGTGAGATGGTATAGGCAGTGCATAGACAGTAAAAATATGTGAACTTGGTTAGAAAGTGGGTAAGTGTGGAGTCTCTATGCCCTCTGATGGAAGAGGGATGGGGTCTGCACAGGCAGTTTGGCCATGTAGTAGTGACACATTAAAAAAGGACAATTTGATGATGGTTTGGGAGAAGGTTTTTAATCTCCTCCCCAAATTCTATTCCTGTAAAGAAAACAAAACATATGGATTTAATTTGGTTTTTTTTTCAAAATACCTAAAAGAACAATGGGTACTTAACCAAAAAACCAAGGCCAATGTTTTCTTTAATGTGTACTTGCAACAAGAGGAGACATTTCGTTGTCTAGAAGGGAGTTGCGAACTTCAGCTTCAGGTGCTACAGCAGGAGAGAAACCTATGGGTAATTACTTATGTGAACAAAACGGTTTGTTTGCTAACGATATTTAGGCAAACTTGCTGGAGAAATAAGCCCGTGTGTTACCTCTACTCTCTCTTGCAGTGACTCTGTTATATCTGTGTTTGTTTCAGCCTCTGCTTCAGCTAGATTATTTGCATGAAATGAGCTCTCATTTTTCTCAGTACACTGGAGCTGAACATCTCCATAGCAGTTTCCTCTCTGTTTTATATTAGTATTGTGCAATGTCATTTTTATTTGTTTATAGTTGTGTATAATACAATGGCTTTCAGTGAGACTATACACGGAATCTAGCAAAAACATAATTTACACTTGCTTCTTTCTAGAAAAATATAATAGCAGAAGAAGTAGAAAAGGAATGTCGACAGCTCAGTGTCACTTTTTACAAAATTGCTTGTATTTTTCCAAAAGCGTATTAATTTTCCACAATTTATGTAGATCATGTGAACTCTACATGACCCTTCAGCACTCTGCAAATGCAGTACACTGTGGAAAAATACTAACTCCAGTTCATTAACACAGGTAGCTAGATGCCCATTCAGTTTTCAGTATGACATTTTGTTAATGATGCCTGAACTCTTTTATATTTTAAATTGTATATTTTTCGTAGTACATTTTAAAAGATATCCTTTGTTTTCTGACAAAGTGCAGCAACTGAAACTGGAAATAATAGTTAGCAGCTCTGGAAAATAGCTTGTCAAAATGTCCTTGATGTAATTCTTAGAAGTCTAAAACTTATGATTACAAAGATTTTTTTTTTTAACAATATAGAGCTCATGTATATAAATGTGAAGCACAACTGGTTTTCTTTTAGATATTCATTGGTTATTTATTCAGACTTGAAAAAGGTATCTGTCCCTCAGTTTCCTAGCCCTTGGGTTAGACTGGGTCTTGAGAGACACAGAGTAGAAAACACAAGTACAAGACAAGGACACATTAATGCCTTAAAGAGTACAGTGTTGTTAGCAAATATTTAGTAATTTCATCTGTCAGACCAATTACATAATTCAGACAATATTCTCTTCAGAAAGATTCACTGTTGGAAATATACATTCTACATGCTAACTGAAAAATATATCTGAAACCCTGGATGTGAAAGTATAAGAGAAATATAACATACCTACAAAAACACATGATCTGCTGAATAGTTCTCCTATTAGTGCAATGGCAGCTTTTACAATTTCAGAAATATGTCAGTCCTCTGGTAAGACCCTCTCAGTGCCTCCTTTCAATTACTGAGCAAATCTGCAGTCTTCTGAAACATCAGCTCCTTAAAATGATAGTGATTTCTGGGCTGATTTCTTACTCTGAAAAAAGATACTGAAGGCTCAGACACTGACACTGATTGTAAGTGTTGCATTGACTTTGAGGGGAAGAAAAAATGCCACACAGAGGATTAACTATTTTACAGAACGTTTAGATGAGTAGTTTTTGCACAGTAACATGAAGGCATGTGGATAAAGGAGAGATACCATGCTCAATGGCCTTTGTATTTAAATGGAGATGTGAATGTGCCTGATAATACACAAAATCCTCAAATGTCTCTAAGTTTGCAATGGGGTGGTTATGACACATTTTTAAAAGTTTCTGTAAATTAAAAATAAATAATCAACTATTTGTAAGAGAGACTTGGTCAGAACACTTCCAGAGAAATGCAGTGCTGTTGAAAGCACTAATAAATGCAAGCTTTAATGCTTTTCTGAGCAAACACATTCTGGTGTAGTTTTGGCTGGAGAGGAAAGAAGGGCTGCACTCTGTAATCCCCATGTTACAAGAGCAGCATTACAACAATAAGTCTGATAGAGCTTCTGGCATGTCCTCCCACAGAAACATGATCAGTCAGAGGAAGGTCTTGTATTTGCATCAGCAGTTAAAAAAAACATCATTTGATGAAAGTGCTCAGGGATAAATCTGAAATGAACGGATCTCAGCTCCTGACCAAGAACAGACTTCTCCACTTTACCCGTAAGATTAAACAAAGACAATATTCTTACAAAAGATCTCTTACTGATCATAGAGTTCAAACAACCAGTTAGATTCACAACTTGGTATTTGGTGACATAAAATTTCTCCGTGAAGGAAGCAGTTAGTGTGGGAAGGTACTAATGCTTGTTCATGAAAGAAGTGATCTCCCTGTGTTGAACGTTACATATTTTTAATGTTGAGCTATTCTCGGTTTTTTTGATGGACACACTTTTAAACCAGATCCTACACAGGATTTTGTCAAAAGCTCTTTGTCAAAAGCCTGTTCATTTTCATTTGCATTTCATTAAGCAAATTATGTGTTTTAAAAAAATATAGTGGATCATTGCCTATCACAGTAAGAACTGGAATAGTTAAAATATACAAATCCTGATGTTGCAAAGACTCCTTTCCCCATTGTTTTCTTTT